>VDFB02342674.1:0-14704 GCA_007258455.2 Sequoia sempervirens | reverse complement strand
GTAGGTAGAAGAATTAAATGTGATGGAGAAGAAAACGATAGACTACAATGGCAGGGGAGATTAAACAAGACAACTAGAAATCCACGTCACCAACAAGTACAAGTCATGCTTCAAAAACATGAAGTAACATTTACCTATATATTTCTTATATTATATATATAACTCTTTGAAATTTAATAGCTATTTTAGAAAAAAGATGGAGAGAAAGAGAGAAGGTGGAAAATGATAAACAAAAGAAAAAAAACATAATAGTAATTGTGAAATAAATATTTCAAAATATTTTCTTCATTCAACTAATTGATCACAAATTGCAACTTATAGTGAAGCTTAATAACTCCTACAAAAATTCAACAACTTTTGATACTAACTTGTAAGAAAATTTACAATGTTAAATAAACAAAGAAAAACAATAAGCACAAATTTGACACAATATTCTACACAAAAAGCTTGGTAAAATTATACCAAGAAAAAAACATGGGTAAAGATATTTCATTTTTTTATTTCTCCCTAAATTCACAATTACAACAACCTTCAAAATGTATAGGAAATATGACTTTGAAAGAGTATAAAAAATCCAAGTTGTAGAGTCATTGTTGAACAAAACTTTCTAAAAATAGAAAGTGTGACTCATGCAACTACATGTCGAACATTTTTCAAAATTACCATAAATGGGGTGTGCCAAAAAATAAATTTTGGCTTTGCTAGAAATTCTTTTGACATAACACCATTCAACATCTAGGGGGCTACAACATTCCTCCTATGAACCCTTGTCATTTAAAACCTTTAGTTGAATAGTAGGCCTTGGGTCGCACCAATTGCATACCTAAAGCACTACCTAGATATTAATGTTGACTATTCATCATTGCTGGTATAAAAACAAAATTGACTTCATAATCCAACTACTCACACTAGTTGACACATTGACATATCTTTGTGATACCTCTACAATTTAGTTGACACAACTACATCTCTTTGTGACACCTCAACAATTTAGTTGACACATCTACAACTCTTGTTAGCATTTATTCAAAATGCTTAAGAGTTTTATTTTATTATTCTAACACCCCCCTTTAATGAATAACTAAATTTTATTAGGCTTCTTATTTATTACTATGTTGTAAAAAGTTTATCTTGTTTAAAGGATTAGTAAATGCTTACAAAACACACACATGGGAAATATCTCTAGTAGTCTAGTAGATTTGATGTTTTACAAAGTCAACAAACACCTAATGAATAATTCTCCTGAAAATTATCAATTTCCAACATTCAACTCATTGTCTCCTGCTAACATTGATCATATAGTAAACAAGTGAAATCCCTATAACATTAAAATAGATAGTGATGTCTACACCAAATGCATTTGTTGCTTGATACCAAATTGATCTAACAATGGACACAAGTCATATAGAGTAAGTCTATCAATCAGTGAATGATTCCAATTGAAATGGAATGATAATTTCATTGCACTCATTGATGGACAAACAACAAATAATAAAATGGAAAATTATAAATATTTTCAGCAAATTGAGTTTACCTCTATCCACTATCAATAGGCATGATATCAAATACTTAATTTATGTTTAATGGAGTTGAAGCTTCAATTGACCTTGTGTACCTGGACCTCTAAAGGCCTAGGTATCCTTTTGCAACATGATGGACATATGCCATCAATATTTCTACCTCCACTAAAAATAAATTAAAAAATGATAAGAGTTGGCTTAATAGATATATATGTAACCAATATGAAATGATGTTGATTTAACTAGGATTACCATGAAACTGCTAGAAGATCTATAGGGTGACACCTTAAAGCTAAAAAAAAATAGTGTAATCCCTTGTGGTTAGTTAGTGCACAATGTTTGATCATTGATTAAGCTCTATAAAATGAACATGTGTTATTTTTGGATATCCGTACTCTTGTAGTAAACATCATGTTGGATGGTCCACTATTGATGCATAGGAACCTACCACATGAAAGACAAAGAAGAGACAAATAAAACAAAAAATGACAAAGGAGAACTTTGTAAATTTAACCACTGAGTAATATGTTTTATAACATATGATTTATAGGAAAATGTACATAATAAATTCTATGTCCAAAGAGCATAGAGTTAGCTACAAAAATTTTAATGGACAAGTGAGAGAGCATGACATGAATGGCATGGGGTAGTAGAATTCAATGCTTGGTCGATTAGTCTATGTTGATAGATTTTGTGGAGTAAATTAATTTATATATTCTAACATCCCCCTTTAAATTAATTATATTGATTACTTTAAGTATCTCCCCATAATCTAGAAAAGATGTGTCCTTTCCTAAATCCTTTTTAGGTACCAATTTACAATAATGTATTCACTACTACAATGGTAGGAATTCACTATAATCCCCTTGAATGACAACCATAAAATTTTCATGTGAATTCTTGTAAGCCTAAAATACTTCTAAGATATGATCCAGTATGATCTAGAATGATCTCAAGACCTCTATAAAAGAGGCATATGTAATTGGTTTGAATCAAACAATAGAATTTGTGTGCAGTAGCACATTTGTGCTTATATATTATCTCTTATGCCCACCAACATCAATTCCACATAGACCCTTGGTAAATATTTCTACTAACTAATATTTAGGGAAAATAACATTCAAGACATGGCAATTTTTGTAAGGGTCACTTGTACTTCCTTTTGTGTTATGTAATGATCCTACCACTAACTCCAAATTGATTTCTCCATTACTCACAAGCTCTTTGATAAAATGGATCTTGTATCGATGTATTTTCTCCTCTTGTGAAAACATGATTATTCGACAACTGAATTGCTTATTTGTTGTCACAAAATATTGGTGTTGACTTATGTTGTGCTTGCAATAAATTTTTCAATACTCTCCTTATCCAAACCACTTGACATCATTTTGATATGGCTACTACATACTTTGTTTGAGCTAATGAAAGTGATACTATTGGTTTCTTCTTTGATACCCATGATACCGCACCTATTCCACAATGAAATTAATATCTAGAATTCTCTTCCTATCATCAATGTTCCCTACAAAATAATTTTTAGTAAAACCAATCAAATCAAATTTATTAGTTTTAGAATATATAATTTCATATCATGTTGTTCCTACAATTTATTAGTCCAGGAATATATAATTTTCACTAGGATTTCTATCTAGAATTATACAGATGTCATTACTAAAGAAAAATCTATACCCTTTTTGCATTAACTGTCCAATACTCATCAAATTATGTTTTAATATAGGTAAAAAGTAAGCATGATGAATGTATCTCTTTTCTCCATTTTTAATCAAAATATTTATAACACCTTTCCCCATTATTCATGCTTTAAGTATCATTTCCCAATTTCACTTCAAACTTCACTGAATCATCCAAACTAGCAAATAACTCTCTATTACCTGTTATGTAATTCTTACATCCATGATCTAAAAACCATATATCCCTAGAAATTTCTTGAGAAACATTGCAAGTTATGAAAAACTTCCTAAATTATTATTAGATACACCTAAAAAAATTGCACCATGTTTGTCCACGTCTTTTTATTTCTTCCTACATTCATTTGCAAAATGATTACATTGTTTACAATATAACATTGGATGTGAGATTTATGAAACCTTGGTGATTGATTTCTTCCCCATCCTTTGTTATTAAAATTCTAATTAGACTGATAGGTTTTTTTGTCCTTGATTTGAACACATATGTCCATCTTTGCCTCTTCCTCTTCCTCTAAAATTTGATCTTCCTTTTCCTCTAGTTGTTGATACCTAATATCTGAAAGTATTTTTTGAAGAAGAATTGTTATTCTTATTCATTCTAGATTCATGAGATAATAAGTATCTCAATAGTTCATTTATAGATAATTGAGCTAAATCTTTTGATTATTCAATAACAACAATTGCATCAAATTTACTAGTTAAACTTCTAAGAACCTTTTCTACCACCATTCAATCACTTATGTTCTCCCCATTCATTCTCATTTGATTGATGATATTCATTAATTTAGTAAAGAAATGTTCTACAAATTCAAATCCATTCATATGAAGACTTTCAAAACTACTTCTTAAAGTTTGTAACTTAGCTACTTTTCCTTCACTCATGCCTTGATAAGCAATTTATAATGCTTCCTAGGCTCATTTGGACTTAGTTACTACAACAACTCTCAAAAACACCAAACCATCCATTACTTGTTGAGTAAAGAAAAGGGCATTATAATTCTTCTTGTCATCTTTGAGCTAATATTTTTCTGTTTGTGTTACTGCTTGGTAAGCTGTTTGATCTTGTGGTTCTGCAAAACAATTTTCTACCAAATTCCATACATCTCAAACAAAATAATGTTTTTATTTTTATTTACCAAAAAACATAGTTTTTACCAATGGAAATGGGAATTTGGGGCTAATAAATGTTGTTGTTTCTTGCCATGTCTACAAAATAGACTTCTCCAAGAGCTATGACATGTTTCTTTCTCCTTTGACATTGACGTTTTAAACCGATGATGTGGTTGGAATCTTTCCACATAAACTGACAACTTTAACATTGGGTAGACTTTAAAATCCTTACATTCCTCTCTCAACTGTGGTATCTTTGAATATCTATCTTTAGCAACTTAATTTTATTTGACAACCTTCTTCAAATGCTTTTAACAAATTTTGCAATCTCACTTTTTCCATTGACGTTTCAGCAAAAAATTGTTATTCTTCCTTATCTAACAAGTAATTACCTTCCTTAGTAGCGGATAGCTCTAATATTTATTTTTAAAACATGGCTATCATTCTTTTTCTACAACATTTGTTTAAAAACAACAGTGTTTTCTACTAATATGCAATAGCCTCCTATGATATGATCTTTGATATAATTAAAAAATGATTAATAAATTATGATTACTTCCTTTCCTTGTTGAAAATGGTGATCTGATTTTGTGAGTAGAAAAATTTTCTACAAACAACTTCAATTTCTCACATGGATTACGATCTCTTTAGGATCTTCCAAGTTACTTTTATTCCACTCTAAAGGAGGAAGGAGAGATAGACAAAACAAAGATAGGTTAAAAATAAGATAGAGGAAAATTCTATAAATTTGAGCACTGACTAAGGTCGATTTTATCACATTATATAATTTATAGACAAATACTAAATAAATTCTACATCCACTGTAGCCTAAAGTCAACGTGCAACATGAATGGATAGGTGACAACAGTTGCATCAAATTTACTAGTTAAACTTCTAGGAACGTTTTCTACCACCATTCGATCACCTATGTTCTCCCCATGCGTCATCATTTGATTAACAATATTCATTAATTTGTTAAAGAAATGTTTTACAAATTCAAATAGATTCATATGAAGATTTTCAAAACTACTTCTTAAAGTTTGTAACTGTACTATAGGAAAAAGGAAACTTTCTTGAAATGGGAATAATTCATGATAAATTATACTTAATAACGCCTTGATTTGGTATTGTGAGGTGTTTTTCACATCCACATTAGGTCTTGGACCCTTTCAAATATATTTAACAATGTCTTGTAAAGGTGTTGTAAAAGAATTTCATGCTTTTCTAGACTTAATAAATATATTCTCCCTTAACTCAACATTATAAATGTATTTAAATGCATCTTCACATCAATTTAGAAGGCTTGCAAAATAAACTTACCTTTAATCTAGTGTTGTAATGTGTTTTACACATTCACATTGGTTCTTGTACCTTCCTAGGCTGTGTGGACCTTATTTTAGTGTTGTAAAGTGTATTTAATCTCACTTTTACATTGAGTTCTATGTCCCAAGCCCTCATTGACCTTTACATCATTACTAATAGGCCCCTATTACCCCATATTGTGCATCCTAGGGAAATCTTTGATCAAATAACTGACAAAGTCATCATAAAAACCTTGTTTCCTTATTATCTTTTTGTCTCTGTGCTTGTTGGATGTTCTGTAAAATAACTTGGCAAAACTTGCTTTGTTAGGTACACCCTAGCAAGGTTTCCATATGTCAAGTGTGAACAAGAATAATCCTATGTTTGTTGAGTCAAAGTCCATCACACTAGGTACAATGCCATCTTGGTTCTTTATACCTTGATGCATCGTATCTATGTGTGTTATCAAACATAAGATAAGTAGCCCTTTTAAAATCCCAATCCTTTATAAGAAAATCATCCATTTATTAGCATCATCTATCATCATCATCATCATCTCTCATAAAGTTGGCCTATTGGATCCTCTTGTCATCACCTGATTTCTTCTTTTCCACATTAACATCACCTCATGAATAGTTAATCATCATCACTAATGCATCCAACATACATTCATCTGGCATCCACAAACCATCAGCATACCACATATCATTCATATCATACATAATAGGACACACTGATCATTTCACATGCATTGCATTCGCATCATCATCATAATATAGATCTGTTAGTCTAAGCATCTGCATAAATCATACATTTGCATAATCATAGTATATCGCGATCATCCATCTCATCCATCATCACATCATATCATCATTTAAGTTGTTTAGATCAATATAGATTGGTTATTCTAAGCATCTTAAAACCATCTCATTTGCTTCATCATCATAACCATCCATTTTGAACTTCTTTATCACGAGATCGACCTTCAAATTGAATCTTTTCACTCGATCTCTCGAGGGGGCAATGTACCAGTGTACTTTCCGCTGGGGCATCCAAAAAATCAGAATTTTTTAAAAATTTGGTCAAGGTAATATTATTTTGAATCAACACAGCAAATACCTTTGCTTCAAAGAGGGAAAAATGTAGACACATGAAATTGACATCATAAGCGCTTGATTAGGTCATATTCATCCTTTCATCAAATAAATCAAGTTTATTTAATCAATATCCTAAATTCATCAATTTAAATTAAATAAATCAACTTGATCCTAGCATCACCCTCCTTGATTAAATAAATCAAACCTTTATTTAAGTTTGAAATCATCTTCTATCCCTTTTTGATTTAAATAAATCAAATAAATAAAGTCAAATGGGTCAAGGCATCTAATCACCATCTTAACTAAGCTAATCCTGATTAATCTAATCTAACCACCCATCACATGCTCTAGCTTTTCCCACTTGCACCCATAAATCATTTTAGTTCATTTATAAAATAAGCATTTTTCATCAACATGGCATCTTTGAGGAATATTCCCTCAAATTTGAATTCAAAAACAAGTGGACATGCTATCAAACAAAGCATTCGTGAGCTCTTGCGATGTCCCTTTGCACAAGTCAAACTCATAACATTTAACTCTCAAATTCAAATTTACCTCCTCTCTTCGCACATCGACCAAAATGTGCTCATCCTCCAACCTATCACAGTTGAGAAGTGGTTTCATCTCATTGGAAAATCATTATCCCACATTGCTCCCTCTTGAGCACTCTTAGCATTTGAAAATCTATAAATGAAAGCTTCATCCTTCAAAATAAATCCTCCACAAAAATCCACAAATCCTATGCAAAGTCACTTTCATTTGAAACTGATTTTCCCACCTCATATCATCCTCATAAACATTTTATATCATTTTCATCATGGAGCTTAGCAGAGATTGAGAAAGGGCTATTTGCCACAATAGCACCAACTAATTATGAGATAAAGTTTTGATCATGTCTTTGTATGCTTGCAATCAACTATTCTTGTTCTATTTAGTTTTGCATATTTTAGCATGGTTAAGTATTCCATAGGGATATTGAATTTAATGTGTTTCAAATGACTAACATGATATTATTATGTTAATATTTTAAACCATTTTCAGATTTGATGTCCCTCTGGAGGTTTTGTGTATCATCCATGAGGGCGATGAGGGCTTGCTCAGCTTATATGTTGCTAGTTGTCAGAATACCATTTTCTTGAGAGAGGGAAGTGAGAGGTTCTTTGGGGGAGCCACCTGTGGCTCTCAGGACTGGCATAGCCTTCCCCTCATCAAGCCTAGCTTTTGGATTTGGATCTTGTGAGAGCTCAACATCTGGTTCAGTTTGTTAATTGTTGCTTGTGTTAGCAACATATGTCATGTTTGAAGTTCTTTCTTGAAGTGATTTCCTGAAGAGACATTTCTTAGATCTTAACCTACCCAGACCTCAATCTCTTATTGCCAACTTCCAAACTTGGTCAACATCTCAACGGTCTTGTAGATTCTTACCCCTTCATCTACTTCTACCAAGACACATGGTTCTACTCCTTCTTTCCCATTGATGAAATCCTCATCCACCCCTATACACACCCCTAGGGCATCACGCAATCTTGTCATGACTTCGATGTTCCAAAATTTTGAGGGCAAGTCTACTAGCTTAATCCAAGTTGGGATTTCGTTTAATCGGTAGTTCCACAGATCAAAACTAGCTCTCCATTTTAGATAGTGAATCCAATGACCATTCATAAATAGGGGATCACCTTCTAATATTTCTAATTGCAAGTCTTGGTCTATGAATTCTATTAGAAAGAAAGAATTTGGTAGGGGGTGATGCTTACCCATTCTGCGTATATTCTCTCCCACCAAGCTTTCATCTCATCGATCGAGCAGACAGGGCCAGTCCACTTCACAAACAAGGCTCTCTCCGTTAGTCTGGCCACCCTTTTTTCAATTAGCTTTGAAGGAATTTGATATAGCTTGTTCCCCCGAGGATGCAGGTTGGCTGCTCCATTTTCCCTAGAATGGTAATTTCTTTGGTTTATTTTCCTTCTGAGCAAGTCACGGTCTCTTTGGTTCATTCTCCTTCCAAACTCATATTCCTCCCTTCTCTGGTGATTTGCATTGTTTTCCCCTTTTGGCCTGTGGTTGGCTAGACCTTTCGCTCTCCATACTCTATTGGTTCAATTTTGAGCACCTCCACCCCTATCACACCAATTAGAATCTGGTTGCTCATCATAGTGCTCTCTTTCTCGGAACCACCCATGCTTTTTCCCACGAGTTATCTATCTTTGATTGTGTGTATGGTGACCTTCTGGTCTTTGAGCATTCTCTGAGGGCCAACCATCCCATGTTGCAGGCTGAGAGTTGTTTTGGTGCCTGATTTGAATCTCGCTTTCCTAGTTCTACCGATAAAGCGGATGATATTTATCCACCCATTCTCCATTTTTAAAGACCATTTGCGGGATGTGACCAGTCACTTGCTGATTTGTTGCTACATCCTTCGTTCTTCCTGTTTCTTCTCCTCCTTCTACCACCAAGTCTCCCCAATGAGCTCGGTGGTCTTCTGCAATTTTTTGCACCAGTTCTCCATCGTGCACCATCTTCTAAATAATTGTTAAAAATTATCAATATCAATATAAAAAACTAATGGGTTATTATGCGATAAAGGCTACACTAAAATAACAATATTAAAACTAATGACTGTTGTTACGAAATACCACATGTGGCTTGTATTAACATTATCACAGTTGCAGAATAACATAAATATAATGAAAAAAACATACTGGTTTTTTTGGGTGTGATAAGCCAAGTATATTGAGTGAACATTTCCTTTAAATGTACGAAGACAGAGAAATTTTCTTTTACATTTATCTTTATTTATTTTGTTATTGTGTTGTTTGCATCTTCAAACTCTCCAACTTCATTTCTAGCCTTCAATGAATTTTCCTTATGTATGCACAGAAAACTGTTTGTCAATTAAATTTTTTCACTCTAAAATGTATGTAGAGTGAGAAGGGGGAGGAAGCACCTCCCTTGAGATGTTGCTTGGTGCCTTCCAAGATCCTGCGCACCCTCAAGCCCTATTTTTTTAATTATTTATTTGTAACAATTAATAAATTTAAAAGCTTTTGTGCATATTTTTATATAAAGCTTTTTTTTTTAACGATTAATGAAAATTAGTTGTTTTCTTTTGTTTCTTTTTTAAAATTACTTTTATTTATATTTATATTTTAAATGCATCACTATATCATATCTTTATACATAAGACTCATACATAATGCAAAATTGCGTATATTTTGAAAGAGGATTTTATACATAAATATCTTAATTGCAAATATATGTATATATGATATATTTGTACATTTAATTTTGATGTATATATTTTATAATGAGGTTCATATCAGATACCCATATTCCTCCATGAAATGAAATCAAGATAGCCCATTACGAGCTTTGTAATAACAAATGAGAACCTCCCCTTTATTTACATCCTTTATTTTTGTTAAATTGTAAACTGTAATGAACATGATATATCCTCATTTCTATTAGCAATAACAAAAAAATACTATAGTTTCCAAATAGGCTTGCAATATCATTTAGCAAGAGGCCATTTTGTAGTTAAACCTTGCATCATAGTCGATACATATTCTATTAAAGAAAAACTAGATGAAAACACCTCTTAACCCAAGCTCTTCTTTTACACAACTCATAGAATTTTATTATTATCTTTTATATAATAAGATCAACCTATTTATAGAAACTCCACATATTATAAAAGATAAAGAGGTTTTTCGATCTTATTGTATAAAAGATAATAATATGTGCCAACTTTATTTCTAGGCTCCAAAAGGTTAAATTCACAATCACAAGAAGATGAATTTTTGATTTACCCTAATGGCCTTCCTTTTCTCATATTAACACCATTACCTTTTATACACAATAACATGATCATAAGTAACAATTGTATATCACATAAATTCATTAGTTGAATATTCTAAACTTTAATCATATAATAATCCATTTAAATTTCAATTTGTATCCCATAATATGCAAGTGTATTCCACCTTCATGGTAGTGACAATAAAACATATAATGTCAAAATGAAATGCCAAAATATTACCAAAGAATCACCTTATTTTATCATTCACAATATATCTAATCATCAACTTAAAAAAAGCATATAACAAATTAAATTTGTATTAGGCACATACGAGGCGGGGCCTTATAGTAAGAATAGGAGGAGGAAAAAATGGAGCTACATGAGGATGATCAAGAGCATGTTTGAACAAAAAATGAACTATAGTGAAACATATTTTGAGCTTCACAATATAGATTATCACCCAAAAAAGGGCACAAAGCATTTAGACAAGAATAAAATTCAGAAAGATTATCACCTACTGAACCATAGGCCATCAAACACAATACTAAGAGTTGAGCATCATGAAAAAGGAGTGCATTTTGATCAAGGAAACCACCCACCAATGAAGAGCCATAATTGAAGTCATAATTTTCCAAGGCCATACAAAGAGTGGTGAATGAACATATAGGAGGTTGGAGATAAGTACTAGCCAAGAATTTAACCAAGATATATATGTGCACCATAAGACATCCATGTGGTTAGAAATAAACATGGATCACACAACCTCATTCAAGAGAGCCACAAATCCTGACCTATGATAAATCTAATAGTAGCTTCCACTTGAGAGCATTGTATTGCAAAATCATGATTGAGATTTTCCCTTTGACAAAGGGAGATTATTAGTTAACTCCCATAACGATAAGAAAGGAAGACCCTAAATAGAGAATCCATTGTATGATAAAAATATTGATGCATGGAAGAGAATACCCTGACTCCAATAAATAAAATGAGCCACAAAAAACATTATATTTTTTCATGTTCAAAAGTATCACATAAAGCACAAATTGAAAGATCCTTTGCACAAGTGAAATATTAGCCATAATTTTTTTAGAGTAATACATGATATAATTTGTGCCAAGTAGAAACTTCCCAAAAATCCTAATTAAACCTACACATGTGACAAACCATAATAGCAATAAAAACTTTTGAGCTGGTTGTTAAACTGGCTAGTGGAAATGACAACAACTAGACAAAAAAGGCCATTTCAGCTACCTTTGGTAGCTCTTATTCTTTGTAACCCGCTCATTTCAATGTATATATATATATATATATATAGATAACCATTTCAACTGTATGGGCCAAAGTCTTCAAATGAAAGAAGGGACCCCAAAGCCATGTCGAGAAGAATGGCATGGCCATAATTTCCATCCCCACTTTATTACATTAGAAAGAGTACTACCAAAAACCAAAGCATTGTCTCAAGCATTATGTTTGTCAATGATGAAAGAACTCATATGCTCAAAATATAATCAACAATGGTCTACATGTGGCATAACACATACAAGCCATCAAAGATGTATGAAATATCAACTAAAATTCATGAGCATGAGTGGAAGATAAACTTCCACATTATACAAGTTGCAAAGTCCAATGAAATGACATCACACTAAGGGGCTTCAGCTTGTGACAAGATATTAACAATTTGAGTGATGGAAAGTACATCACCCAACTATAATTTTGTCAGAGGAATTGATGGCAACCAACCAAAAAAGATCAATAACATACCGATATTTCCCTCTCCCAGATTAATGGGACACTATTTCATCGAAGAGAGTACTTCAAAGTACCAATGAATAAAGATGCTTGCATACTTGAAATTTGATTCAATATTTCTTCAACATTGGTTTGCAAGTGGCGTAACATATACAAGCCAGTAAAGAAGAAATATGAAAAATCAATCAAAATTCATGAACATGAGTAGAAAATTCAAACCTTATGACCACTCCAGAACAAAGTCCCACAATAAAGAAGCAATAGAAACCAATTTAGGAGAGTGAAAATATATCATGATGAGAAAATTCAGTATATGCAATGAATAATCAATTGTCATGTTAGCAAGTGTATCTGCATCAAGATGTTAGCTTCCCTATAGCAATCTATGATTTGAAAGGAAGAAAGATTTTGAAGAAGAGACAATACACGTCTCAACTACACGTCTCAACAAATAATTCAGGTGATTGTTTTTAGAACCCTCCTTTTTTAATAGAGCATTAACCACAACTAACAAATGAAATCTCAATAAGGATATGAGAAATTTAATTCTTCAAGATCATTTGTAATCTTCACAATAAAGCATTAAACTCTGCAACATTATTTGTACCTTCCTCTAACATCTTGCAAGTTGCTCTTACAATTTTACCCTTACAATCTCTTACAATAAATATAGATTAGATTGATCTCAAATCCAAATTATTTGTATGAGAAAATATATGATGAGTTTAAAGTTGTGAACTAATTTAATAATGATTTGAGTGAATGAAAGGTCCCTATTATATCATAATCAAATTCATGGGTTGAATATGATATACATGAGACCAATCTTGTAATTAAGTAATTATAACATAATGAAAATGAATTGTGTATTATAGTATTATGGATTTGAATCATGATGTATGAGAAATTCATCATATTCGTTTTCTAAGTAAATATATTTCTTACAAAATTAATACCCTTACCATCATCATGGTTCATTCCAAGGTTCTAAAAGATTATAAAGAATGATGATGAGCATTATCTAGGTCATATTCTATATCTAAAACATCAAACCACATCGTTTTCTTACAACAATAGTCAATATATGAGCATCTTTCATATTGTCATTATCAATACATAGAAAATGAGAGAATTGGAAAAAGACAACAACCCATGTAACAATAATACTTTAAAAAAGAAATCAAAACAACCTTAACAATTCTTTTATCATTTTTTTCATAATAAATTGACAATTCCATATCTTGATAAGTAGAAGGTATTTTTTCACAACAATTTCATAGGTGAATGAGTTTGACTTGAAAAACTACACAAATCCTAATAGCAATATCATAATTCTATATCTGATTAATAGTATAAAAAACCATAATTTAAACAACCAAATCAATTTAATCCACAAACTAATATTTTTCTTATAAAATAAACATGATTGTATTTTAATCATGAAATAATTAAAAAACAAAATTACCTTCTTTCATAGTCACAAATTTGATTTTCCAAATAGAATTAAACATGATGTTCTTATAAAAGGAAAATTGTAAGGAGAAGCTACCTTGAAGAATATGTCTAAAGCAGCAACCAATATAATAGAAGCAATTTTTTCAAACAAAAACATTTGTGATGGTTCAGAAATTTCAGGTGGGTCATCCCCACATACGTTTGTCCTTCGCAGTTACATACCAGGAAGGGAAATATTTAATTAAACGCTATTAAATAGGAATATATTCCATAAGCCGTAAACAGTGAATTATATTGAGCTTCCACTGGATTTCGATCAAATCGTCACAATACCTGCAATACGACAATTAGAGAAATAGTGGTCAAAAATGCAAATGAGAAAGAAAATGATTTTGAAAGGACTGAGATGAAAGATGTGCTTACTTCCGCATCGAGTGTGATGAGGAACGTTTCTACCGCAGCTCTGGACGGTGCTCACCACTTTGGGCACATTGATGGACGCAGCAATTGCAGGAGCGACCTTCGGACACACGCACGACAGGTCGGCGCTCCTGATGAGCCCGCAGCACGCTGCAGAGGGAGCGTTGCCCTGCAATATAGGAGCGAAGTTGCTTGCCAACCCCGCTATCTCCTCTCCACACTTGTCCCCTCCCACTATGTATGTATTTCCCACAACCGCCAACATCACAACCAGGAAGACGAATGATGCTCTCAGCCTCGCCATTTCCTCAGTCTTTCTCAGTGTAATTTCAGCAATGGTGAGAGGGCTTTTTATAGCAAAATTGTCAATATCTGTGCGGAATTAGGTATGGGTCTCAAACGTAAATGTTCATTATAAGCGGATCTTACACGTAAACCGCCGATGCAATTGGAAGGTGAATGGGAGTCGCTTTCCTTGTGCCGATGATTTACTCGTGGCATTGACGTATTCACTCGTGTTCTCGCGGGAGTTCGTATTTTCTA
>VDFB02342673.1:0-36838 GCA_007258455.2 Sequoia sempervirens | reverse complement strand
GAGATAGTTTAGGATGAACTTTGAGATCTGCTTTCCTATTATATAGGTCATAGGTATGGCTTCAACCCACTTGGTGAAGTACTTAGTTGTAGTTATAATGAATTTGTGGCCGTTGGATGAGGTGGGTGTGATTTTCCCAATGAGATCAAGTCCCCACTGTGAAAAGGGCCATGGTGTGATGATTGGATGAAGCTCTTGAGCTGGAGCATGGATGAGGTCCCCGTGTTGCTGACACTGTAGACACTTCTTGACATATTCATGTGCCTCTCTGCCCATGGTAGGCCAGTAATATCCACTCCTCAGCAATTTCTTAGACAAGGTCATGCCACTCGAATGAGAACCACAGATGCCATTGTGCACCTCAGTTACGGCAGCCGAAGCCTCCTCAGGGTTAAGACATCTTAGTAAGGTTCCTTCTATGCTTCTACGATAAAGGGTTTCTCCTAAAATGACAAAACGAGATGCTTTCTTGATAAAGTTTCGTCTAAGGCTTGAACGCAAATCGGCGGGAATGATACCTATCCTAAGGTATGTGTAAATGTCTTGGTACCACTGATCATTTGGACCAACGATTTCGCGCACAAATTCTGACTCTGGTACCTTGAATGCTGGTACGAGAAGCTGCTCTACCAAGAAGTCGTATTTCAGAACATTTTGAGGGATCTCTAAGAGTGATCCAATAGTTGCCATTGCGTCTGCTGCTCTGCTGTTGGTTCTTGGTACTTGCTCAAATGTGATGTCAACAAAATATTCCTTGAGATTTTCCACCAGCCTTTTGTATGGAGTTAGTTTATCATCCTTTGTTTGGTACTCATTGTTCACTTGATTTATGATAAGCTGTGAATCTCCATATACCTTCAATGCCATGATGTTCCACTGTACTGCTATCCTGAGACCTATAGTTAAAGCCTCGTATTCTGCAATGTTGTTGGTACAAGGGAATGATAGTTTGTATGATCTTGGTATACAATCCCCTTGTGGAGTGATGAAGAAGATACCAGCTCCGGACCCATGTTGTGTGTAGGAGCCATCAAAGTATAGTTTCCAATGAGTAGCTATGTCAATGTTGAAAATGGATTCATCTGGAAATTCTGAAACAAGTGGGCTCTCCGCATAGATAGGTGCATCTGCCAGTTGGTCCGCAATGACCTGTCCCTTGATTGCCTTGCGCTCCACATACTCAATGTCATATTCTGATAATATCATTACCCACTTAGCCATTCTTCCCGTAGGCATTGCCTTTGAAAGAAGATACTTTAAGGGATCAATTTTAGCTATGAGTTTGATCTTGTGTGCCAACATGTAGTGTCTGAATTTTTGGGATGCAAACACCACTGCTAGGCAAGCTTTTTCAATGAATGTATAGTTTAACTCATGGCCCACCATTGTACGACTGATGTAGTAGATGGCTCTTTCTATTCCATTTTCATCATGTTGTGCTAGGAGAGCACCAAGGGCTGCTGCAGTTGCTGAGATATAAAGGATCAATGGTTTTTTCTGAATTGGAGGCCTTAGTACTGGAGGTGTTAACAGATATTCCTTGATTTTGTTGAAGGCTTGTTCACATTTGTCATCCCATTTGTACGTTACCCCCTTGTGGAGTAAGTGAGAGTAAGGGATTTGTTTGTCTGCTAATTGTGCTATGAACCCGCGAATTGACTGAAGCCTGCCTTGGAGACCTCTCAGTTGTTTCAATGTCCTAGGAGCTTCCATTTCAAGTATTGCTTTCACCTTTGCCGGATCAATCTCAATGCCTCTCATTGACACTATGTAACCCAACAACTTTCCTGATTGTACACCAAAGACACACTTCTTGGGATTCAAACTAACCTTGTATTCTTCTAGTCTGTCAAAGATAGCACTCAAGACCGATATATGATCCTCCTTCTTTTTGGATTTTCCCAGGATGTCATCAACATAGTCCTCAACTATTTTGTGGATCATGTCATGGAATATTAGTGTCATGGCCCTTTGGTATGTGGCCCCGGCATTCTTTAAGCCGAATGGCATTACGTTCCAGCAGTATGTTCCCCATGGGCAAGTGAAAGCCGTCTTGTGTTGATCTTCTTTTGCTATCATAATCTGGTTGTATCCTGAAAATCCATCCATAAGTGATAGCATCTCGTGCCCTGCGGTCATGTCTACAATCATGTCGATGTTGGGGAGCGGGAAATCATCCTTGGGACATGCTTTGTTCAAATCTCTGAAATCCGTACAGATTCTTATGGCTCCGTCAGGCTTTGATACGGGTACCAAGTTCGATACCCATTCTGGATAATCAATTGGTCGAATGAATCCCACATCTAATAGCTTTTTGAGCTCCATTTTAACTAACAAAGCAATTTGAGGATGCATTTTGCGAAGCTTCTGTCTCACAGGTTTAGCTTTAGGATAGACTGCCAAGTGATGAACCACTACCTCTGGATCCAATCCTGGCATATCAGCATAGGTCCACGCCAAATTTATCTTCCTTTCCTTTAAGAAGGTAGCCAACTCCTCTTGTTCTTTGCATAATAATGACTCAGCGTAGAATGTAATATGAGGAGTTTCTTGTGTTCCCAGATTGATGGGGTTGCACTTATCTGCTAGCATAGCTGACTTTTCTTGGTGTATAGCTGTAAGAGGAAGATTGAATCCCCCATCCTTAGGCGCCTCAGAGAGGTTTTCACCATTGGATGCGTCCTTTCTTTTTACTTTTTTAGAGTCGGAGAGTGCCACAAGGTGGTTTTCACTCAAGGGCTTGGAGATTATTCTCAATTTTTTATTTTTGCGACTGAGGGATTCAATCGTTTCTCCATAGTATGCATGTGTATCCAGCTCTATGATAAAACCTGCCTTATGATCCCCACATGGAATGTCATCCCTAAGTCCCATGAATTCTGAGAGTGCCTCATCGTTTTCAAACATGTCAAGAATTGGTGGTCCTCATTGGTCGTAATCAATCAGTTGGGGATAGATTAATCGGATTTCATTGCTTTGGTTTTCAGACTCATAAGACAAGGTGCTAATCATAAGGACATTAGTATCCTCAAACAACAAAGGTAATCCTATTTCTGGTGACTCAGTTAAATCAGTGGGCATTCCTAAAGTCATGGAGGATTTTGGAGTAGCTACGGATTCCTGAGGAGGCGTTCGGTTCCATCTATCATGGGCACCTCGACCAAGTACAGTTACCTTAGGAGTAGGATGACCAATGCCAAGATTTTTTATTTGCTTCTCAGGTATAATGGGTATTACACGCCCGTTATTATCTTGGCCTAACCCTTGGTTCCGGTTATAGCCCATCAAGAGCATCAACTTCATACCTTTGTTTCGTTCGTCCATAGGCAATTCAACTGCCGGTATATCATCTCGATAAAGGAGATGAGATAGGTCCCCCTCTAATGTTTCCTGACCAAGATCTCCTGCACTTGTGAAGGTAGGGTTTCGTTCATAGGAGCCTTGAGATGTTGAAGCTTCTTGTGATTGTGGTCGTCCTCTTGATCTAGGAGATTGTGGTAGCTCTCCTACTACAAAAGCATTCTTAGGCATTGAATAGTTTCCACAACCATCATCTTGTATTATAACTTTGATATCAGAAAAGGCGGGGATGGCGGGGGTGGAGGGTGTCTCTGTCACAGAAGTGAGAGTGGCGGGATCCACGTAAGGTGTTGATGGGCCTTCATCGCTCTTGGGTACTTGCGGGATCTTGTAGTATTTTGCCTCTAGATTTTTGCAGTAGGCAAATGGCTCAGGATCTCCATGGATAGTAACCTCTTGACCTTCATGTGTGAATTTCACACATTGATGAAAGGTTGAAGCTACAGCTTGCATTGCATGTATCCATGGTCGCCCTAGGAGAATGTTGTATGGTAAATTGAGGTCCAAGACCTGACAGTTGGTTTGCATGATGGCAGGTCCAACCTGGACAGGAAGCTGAATGGTGCCTTGGGATACCCTTTCCTGGTCATCGTATGCTCTTATTGTGATGCCTTTTCCTTTGTCAATTGAATCCTCTGAAATGTTCAAATTCTTTAGAAGCTTTAAGGAGCAAATATTTAAGCCTGCACCTCCATCCACCAAGACTCTCTTGACTTTCTTTTTATTTACGTACACCTCCAGATGAAGTGCATGGTTGTGAGATGGTTGTGTGGGGAAGTCTTGTTCAGAAAATGTAAGAATGTTAGGTGTGGTGATATTTGCGACCATAGCTTGGAATTGTTCTGCATCTAGATCTGCGGGGACAATAGATGACGCCAAAGCTTCTTCTAGAATCTTTTTGTGTGCATATGAGATTTTGAGTAACTCCATGATGGAGATATGTGCAGGGGTTCTTTTCAATTGATCCAAGACATTATAGCCACTAGGGTTAGACCTTGGATTGGATGTGGAATTTCTGCTTGGTTGGGATGGTGCTGCAATGGTAACCTTTCCACCTCTTGTGGTGACTCCACAATCGGCTTGGGCCCCTTTGATAGTGATGACTCCACAAAACTCGTCTAAACAAGCAACAACACCCTCGTATGTGTGGTTGACATTTTTATAAGCCCCTTTTCCTTTGTCTTGATCTTGTTTCCTTTGTTGCCATGATTCGGCATCGGATTCGTGTAAATCTTGAGATATTTGTTTCCTGATGGTGCTTCCACATCTATGATTTTGTCATCTATGAGGTCTTGAATTAGATTTTTGAGCCTCATGCAGTTGTTTGTCGTGTGTCCCTTGAGTTTGTGGAAGTCACAAAGATAATTCTCATTATACCATGGTGGCTTGACCGATGGTTCTTGATAATTATTATGTGTAGGGACCGCTATCAATTTTTCATCTACCAATCTTTTCATGATTGCTTCAGCAGGTTCCCCAAGGAGTGTGTATTTTCGTTTGGGGAAGAACTTGTTTCGCTGTGGTCTTCCCTGATGATCAATGTTGTTTGTGTTTTGGTTATGGGATGGTTGGACCACAGTATTGACTTGTCGATTGCTTTGATTGGTATTTTGGTGTTGTTGTCGTTGGGATGGTGGATTGTTCTTCCGTGGGGCACTAATGACAACTTTGGCGTCAACAACACCATCATTGGTTACATTACGATTCTTTGCCCATGTTCGTGGTTTGTCATGATAATTGGATGATGAGCGGCCTTCTTGATATGATGAAGTTTCTCCCTACGTGGCAAGGGCTTGTTCGATATTGAGCGCCCTAGGTATCAATTGGTCGTAAGTGGTGATGTTTTGCATTTTGAGGTGGAAGGCCAAGGGCCCATCAAGATTCGCAATGATAGTTCCCACTTGTTGTTCTTCAGGCATGGACCACTTGCTTTGATTAGCTTTGGATCGCCATCGTTGTAAGAAAGCACCGAATGATTCATTTTTCCCTTGTTTGAGAGATGATAATTCCTGTAAGCTAACCTCCATGGGAGTGTTGAAGGAATAATTATGTATGAAGGCATCTACGATTTCCTAGAATTTTTTGATTCCAGAAAGTCGAGAAAACCAATCAATAGCGTTTCCAGCCAAGCTTCTTGGGAATAATCTCATCAAGTACGTTTCGTCGTGAGCCACCTCCATGCAATGTACTTGAAATTCCCTGATGTGATCTTCAGGGTTACCCGTTCCGTGATATTTGTCAAATTTAGGGATCTCAAACCCTTTTGGGAATGGTTTCATTTCTACGCTCCTATCAAATGGATAAGGGCATAGGTTTTTTTGTGGTTTTGGTGTCTTTCCTGATTGAAGGTCAAGCACCTGTTGTGACAGAAATTTTATTTGTGCGGTGACATCCAATTGTGGATCAGGAGGTGGAATGAAGGTGTTCTGGGGGGGTGGAGTGGGTGTTTGAATGGGTGGAATGTTTGCTTGTTGTGCCATGTATGCCTTCAACAACGCTTGTTGTTGATCTTGTTGTTGTTGCGCTAATAGAGCTTGTTGTTGTGCTTGATGTTGTTGGTCCAACAATGCTTGTTGTTGGTCAGCTAGGGCTTGTTGGGCTGCTTCTTGTTGCTCTTGGTATTGCTCTAACACTTTCTAATATGCGAGTTGTTGGGCTGCTTGTTGTTGTGCAAAGTACTGCGCTTGTGCTTGCACTCGTGCTTGGGCATCTTGGGCATCTTTTGCAGCTTGAGCAGCTTGTGCGGCTTGTGCAGCTTGTGCGGCTTGTGCAGCTTGTGCGGCTTGAGCAGCTTGTGCAGCTTGTGCGGCTTGTGCAGCTTGTGCAGCTTGAGCAGCTTGAGCAGCTTGAGCGGCTTGTGCGGCTCGTTGTTGTTGTTGCAACAAAGCTTGGGCTTGTGCTGCTTGTTGTGCTTGTTGTTGTTGCAGCGATGTTTGAGCTTGATTTTGCTGTGAAGCTTGAGAAGCGTGCGTGGCTATAGGCGCTTGCCGAATTGTTTGATATTGTTGGAGCAATTGTTGGTATGCTTTGAATGAAGCATTGTAATGGCTTACTTGGCTTGGTCGCAGTGGTGGTGGTGGTGGGATCGGAATTGTGTTGGAAGTTTGAGATGTGTTTAGAGCGATGGTGGGAGATTGCGATGTAAGGGGTATGATGGGGGTAGTGGAAGTTTGAGGTATAGTGGATGTAGTGGTTGGAGTGAATGTGGTGATAGGTGCATTTTGGATGGGTGAAGTGATAGGAATGGTGGGACTAGGTGAAGTGGTAGGAATGGTAGAGATGAGCGAAATAGTGGGTATTTGAGAGACCATATTTTGATTAGCTATCATGTGTTGGTTTGATGTGGATGGTGTGTTTGAAAGATGTGATGTACCCCCTTGGTTGGATGAATTGATTTGGATGGGGTGATTTATGTTAGGGAAAGGTGGAAATTTAGGTAAAGGGGGGATCCCTAAACCAAAATATGGTGTTGACGTGGTGGGAGGTGTGAATGGTTTGAATGGTGGAAGATTTTCTTGTGCAAATGAAGAGACAAATCCATAAGGTCTCTCTATTTCGGACGAGCTTGCTTGTACCAAAGGTCTAGACACTTGCGTGTCAAGAGAAAATGATGAGGTGGTATGGTAAGGAACCTCAGATGTATCGATAAATCCAAGTGGGTTGTAAAGTGGGTTTTGATGCGTGTTGAAGAGGGTATCATCCTCATTGATAGTAGGTTCTATGGTGGTAATGGAAGTGGTTGATTGTGGAAGGGTGTTTTGGTCATTTGGTACAAGAAGCTCATCCTCAATAGTGTTGAGAATTGATGGATTTATTTTAGCCATTGCGCGAAGAAACTTTTGCAGTTTTGGTTGTTTGAGCATCTCAAGAACTTCTTCCTCACTTAATTCTGTTGGTGTGATGTCTTCCACCAAGACCTCTTTTTGTGGATCGTGTGTAGTGATAGTGAGGTCTGGAAGTGGTGTGTTTTGGATTTCTGGAATGTTTTGGCTTAGATCACTTGTGGTTGATGTTTCTTGATTTAACTCCATGTTCCTCTTGTGTTGTGATCTTGTTTGAACCATAAAAGAGCAAACTAGGATGTGTAAAAGATCAAAGATGTGAAGATGAAAGGTGTATGATATATGGGTGAGAATGGAAGTTTTGAATTTGTATTGAAAATCTTGATGTGATGCTAGGTACTTTGGGTTTGCTTTGATTGATGTTTAGACTTTGAATTCTGTCTTTTGAATGTTGATGTTTGAGCAAGAGATATCCCCAAGATGTTTGAATGATGATCTAAAAAAGATAACTAATGCTCATAAAGGATAATTTGATCTAGAAGTGAGAATAGGATGTGTCTACTCACAAGCTAACCAAAAGATAATCCAAATTAGTGATGGGAGAAGGATGCATCTATCCACCATTAATTTGAACAAAGTGATAATTCAACTAAGCATGTGCAAAAGGATTCATTCACACACAATTGAGTTGAACAAGTTTGATGTTTGATGTTTGAAGAATTCAAAGTCTCATGTTTGAAAGGTTTTGATGTCTACCAAAGGAGCCTAGCATAGTTGTGTCAAGATTTTCTCAAAATGTTGGTGAGATGTTTATGGTTGATGATGTTTTTGATGGATGAATGTTTGTTTTGATCTTAGAATGACCCTAGTTTAGACTTTTGCTTAACAAGACCAAGGTATTGAAGAACGTGTTATGCCCTAAGCAAGGTATCCAATCCCTTGAAACAATCTTGGATTTTGTGTGTAGTAAAATGAATATAAAGTGGGGTTGTCTCTTGAAGCATGTCTATAGAAATTAGCCAACAACTTTTCTCTAAAATCATATAACCTTTTGAGTCTTTGTTGATGTTGTTTTGGGCTAAGTTTCCTTTTCTTGGGTTTTTGTATCTTGATCTTGTGAGAAATCATTGAAAAGACATGTGTGGGGCTCAATTGCTTATCTTTGCTTTTAATGACTTCTTTTTACCAAATACACTTTCTTGATTATGTTTCAAACTAAAGATGTCCTATGTCAAAATTCCTTTTCTTCCCACAAAGTGTTGTGTGGGAGTTCCAAGAAATTGAGGCAAAGGGATTTCCTAGGTTAACCCTAGTTAGAGCAAATGACGATATAAATTCAAGTGATGAGAAACCTCTAAGGACATAATCCCAAGGGAAGGCAACAACACTTAAATTTGTCAAAAGGTATTTTCTCTATCAAAAGGGGTTTGAAATTTGCATGATCATGTTTAAGTGTTTGTTTGCAAAATGTTTTCGAATACCCACTGTGTTTTCAAACAAAAAATAATTACAAGCCCTATGGATGTGATAGACAATGTTTGTTGAGTCCCCACTTGGACAAGTCCAGCTACGCCTACTTTTAGCGGATGGTTAGATGCTTGACCCCACTGGCTCCCCTCCACGCACTCACTTATACGGGGCAGCCAAGCATCAACACCCATGAAACTCCCATGGCATGCTTTCCATCTCTACTAAAAGCCGTAAAATTGTGGGGCGGCTTCGTGAACACCGCTCTTGCACCAACAAACAGATTAAGGATTTTGAAAAATTCTAACACATAGGTTCTAGTAATGGACTTCCTCCTGTCAGAGTTGACTAACGTGGCAAGAGTCCCCTTTCAGGATCCATCTTGTCTGAGCCAACCAGCGTGATTATGGTGCTTAACCAAAATCCTCATTTATATCCCTTGAAATACTCTTGGCTTTTAGAGTGTTACAGGCTGAGTTGTCATTTGGGTGAGTACTTTTCCCCAAGTGCCTCTAAGTAAACAAAAGCGAGCAAAGACAATCAGAACTCGATCGATCTTTGATGGCACAAAGAAGAGAATGTAATGAAAATGCCCCTACTCACACTCGCACAAGATTGTTCAATTTTTAAGCCCAAAATGAAGTGTTTTAAAGCAATAAAATGTATTTTGAGTGTTTCTCTTGCACCCTAGATCGCACGAAGCGCAAGGGGAGAGGATACGCACTCAAAAGACAAAATAACACAATCAAGCACTTGTTCGTTTTAGCCTCAAAGCAATGATGACTTCATTTTAAGCACCAAAATCAAGTGTGAAGTTTGCCTTGTTCAATTTTAAACCAAAACGAAATCTAGTAAGTTTGTTCTAAGGTTCGTTTTAAGCCCTTTGCAATGAAAATGAAATTGTTCGTTTTAGCCCCAATTGAAAACTAATGTTCTAAAACGAAAAGGAAAACAATTTCGTGAAGTGTTGAATAAACACTTAAAGTGTTAAAGAACACATTGTGTTTTCAAAAAAAACATTTCCCTCCTTTCGTGAAGTTGTATTGATCAAAAAAATCAAAGTGTTAAAAAACACATTGTGTTTTCAAACAAGAATCCTCCTCCTCTTTTGTTTTGCATCTTTTCGCCTTTGTTCGTTTGTACCTTCGCTTGTACCTTCGTTTGCTTTTGTACCTATTCCATAGTTGGATTGGTGTCACTTGTGCTAGTGACCCTTTCCCAATCCTTGATAAAAGCTCAAATTGAAAATGCTATGAAGATGGTGGAGTGATGATGAACAAGATTAAATCTCAAGTGAAGAGAGTAACCTTGCATGAAATTGTGAAGATTGTGAAGCCCTTTGCTTGAGGATGATGCACCTATTTAAAGATTTTCAAAATGCCAAATGTTGAAGAGGGACCAATGTGGGATCAAAAACAAGCCAATGAATTGAGGACACTTGTCATCATGTGATTAATGTGTGTGCAAGATTGGGAAGAGTGCCCAAGAGGGAAATTTGAATTCAAATTTTGCCATAAATGAGAGAGGGGAGAAAGAAAACAGCAATAAACTGTTTGACTTGTCATGTTGAGGGAAAATGATTTTAATAAATCAATAAAATTGATTTATTGTGCAAGTGGGATGGGATTAGCCTTAGATTAGGATTAGATTAATTTAATGATGATTATGCTGATTTAATGCTGATTAATTGATTTGACTTTCAAGACTTTGATATTCTGATTTATTTAAATCCAGAAAAGGATGGAAAGTGATTTAGGATTTGATTTAAATGGCTTTTTGATTTATTTAATTAAATGGATAATGCAGGATGAAGGTTGAATGATAAGGTTTATTTGATAAATGAATGGATGAAAATGCACTTGATTAATTGATGAATGGTCCTGATGCAATGTCTAGTTCTTAATGAATGATCCCTGATCAAATGTATAATTTTGCATGTCTACAATTAATTAATTATTTTCAATAGATTAAAATCCTTTAATTTTAATCTCCTTCGATTCCTATAATTAATTTGAATAAATTAGCCAATAATACATTATTCTTCTCTACTGGAAACTTCACATCCATTATTTCACCCTTTAAATATATAATTTGGGTAAAAATAATTACCCTTCTCTTAACTCCCTTTTTTTTCCTTTTCATGGAAATTACTTTTGATTTATTATTTTTATTCTTCCTTTGCTGGAGGTTGTCACTTCATTTTTATCCATATGCATTTTCACCCAAATTAAAATATATTTTGGAAAATATAATCCCCCACTTATAGCTCCCTTGGTAAAAAAATTTCACTTCATAATTAAAAGTATTCCTTGGGTAAAATAATTACCCATTTCTTTATCCCCAAGTGAAAATATTTTACAAAATTTTATTTTCACCAAAATAATACTTTCTCATTTCCCATGGTGCAACTATAAACATATATTTTAGAATTTTTTATACCTCTACATTATTTTATTCCACCACATGTTACCTTGTGAAAATATTTCATTTTATTTCACTTCCTGCTATCCTGCACCATCTTCATTTTTCCCCCATGAGATTGCTGGAAACATTTGGGGTCTTTCGCACTGCACATATTTTGCTTTGCACTGGCGGTGATGCAGGATATGTCTTGGGTTCACTTGCTACTTCATTTCTTTTCCATGAATTTTATAAAGTTTAAAATTTATAAAATAATGAAATATTTAGGGGTTTTTTGAAAATTTCTCAAATTCATTGTAAAACATATCAAATGTTTTAAAATTTATGCCTCTCAAACTTTAGCACATAAGAAATTTTTTAATTTTAAATGCTTGGAAAATAGAGTAATTCCACTATGGGCACACGAAGCATCCTGGAGCCACAAAAATTTGTAAGGGACCATGATCAATTATTTTGGAAGTGGGTTTCTGATATATTTTGAAATAATGAATTTTTAAAATAATGTACCAAAGGACCTCAAAATCCAACAAACTTGAAATTGGCGACATTTGAGGCCAAAAAACCAGCTGGGTCATCCTTAGAATTTCAAATTTTGTGACTTTTTTGGGGTGCCAAATCTAGCCCGAGAGTAGTCGCAAAACAATTAAAAAGCATATTAGAACTCCTCCGACGACCATGAAAATTCATATACATGTTGACTTGTGATAGGAGAGTATTCTCATTAAGTGGTTTGGTATGAAGTCAAAATTGTAAACTGTAAATGCCCAAAGTTGCTTACTCAACAGTTTCTAGAAATTACCTCTCAAGCTCAATTGAAACCCTCCACTTTCCTTTTTTGAAAAAATAACAAATGTGATCTTGAGAAGCTATAAATTTGGATATTTGCTCATTTAGGCATAGTGAACATGTGTACAATAGGGTTTTCTATCGTTTCATTTTCTCGACCAAATATCAAGCACCAAAGTTGACCATTGTGCAGTTGCTCTAAAAATGCAATTTCCAAACTATGTAAAATCCTTTTGGATTTGATCTTGGAAAAATATCAAACGATGTTCTAAAGATATAAAAATTGACATGGATGCACCTTGAGATGAGGAGACTCAAGGGAACCAGTTGTTTTGTCATGAAAGTCTTTCAGTTCCTTAATATTATCTTCCAAAGTTGCCCTCTTTGATAGATTTTATTGTGTAGACAACAAACCTTCTCAAAACCCTTCAACTTGGCCTTTTGAAACATTTTTAAAACTGATCATACGAAGCTAAAAATTGGCGTGCACATTCAAATATAGTAGATAAACTTCCATAAAAGGTGATTTTTCCTGAAATTGAATAGATCCAAAGTTATGATTTTTCAAAATGTTCTCCTTGGGCTACATTTTCAACTGTACTTTTGAGTGTTAAAATCAAAATTTTGAACATGGGAACCTAAAATTTGCATGAAATTTTAGGCTCCAATAGTGGCTCCATTTGGGGATGTATGTTCCTTGTGGGAATAGCAAGAATCCAAGTCTCTAGGAGAGAAGACAAGTGTTTTATCCATTGAGCAACAAACTTGAACTCTTTCCTGTCATGAACTGATATGGTTTTTTGAAGAAACCACGCCATAGCTGATGGAACAAGGCCACCCAAAATAATTGCCCCTATTTCCCCCTATCATACACCTTGTTTTGTTTTGAGTTCATCAAATTCCCCTTGAAAATATTCATGCAATCTTCCCTATCATTGTCATTGGAAACTCTTAGAAGATCATTGTGTTTAGCTTGACTCATTTTCCTTTCACCATTCTACAGTTCATTATCATGTGATAAATCATTTTCACGTTCAATATATAGTATGTATGCACATTCAATGCAACATTTCTCATTATTTTGATTACTATCATGTGTTATAAAATGATCTCCTAGTTGTACTGAGAATCCACCATCTAAATGCCATTCTTGAAAGTCTAAAAATTCCATCACATCAACATCTTCTGGGATAGTCATATTTGAATCATTTTACATTTCTTTTATGTCACTAGTTGGCAATGACACCAATTTTTGACTTACACATTTATCTTTATGCACATTTGAACCAATTACTGTTGAGGATGAATTTTCTGAATCTTTCTTATGTATGTATTTTTGATACTCCATTGCTAGCAAATCTAAAATTTATTTTGTTCACTATTGATTGAACATACTTCTACATACATACCATTACTGATATATTCTTCACTTTTTCATCATCAAAAAGTGGCAATTCAGATGCATTGATCTCATATTCATTTGCTTCACAAATTGACAAATCTCCTGATTGTCAAAAAATGCTTCATCCTCATTATAAAGTGGATTTGAATACACATGAAACTCCTATTCAGGCACACCTTAGCAAAATATCCTTTGATCTTCTTAAATTTTTCCATTATACAATGGATTCACAAAAAGTCGAAAACCATTTTTAGATGTATAAAACTCTTCATCAAATGTATCTTCATGGTACTCAACTACAACTAGAAGTGTTACTTGTTCACTGTCAAATGAATTTGCTTCTTCTATCACATTTTCTTCCTCCTAATCTCCATAAAGGCTACAAGTGTCCCTTTGTTGTAGACAAAAATCCACAGGTTCATCTTCACAATCTGAATATATTCAATGGATCCCTCATAACATGCATTGTCACAATCTATTATGCAAGAGAGATCTTTTGTATCTTTATCCTCATTAGTGATACCACTGTTGGATTCAACATTTATAGTGTCCTCATACCTTTTCTTATCTACAATGTCAGTCCATTCATCTATTTGATAGAAAGCAACCAGTATCCATGATTCAGGCCAATAAATTGAATTAGGGTCATATACTTTCATGAACTGCTAAATGATCTCAAACCTACTAGGTGGAAAATTAGTAGGTATTTTCCTAAAAATATTTGTCATTCTACTGAGCAAAAAGTTCCCAAATTCTCCTTTATATCTCCTTATGTCAAGAAAGGCATCCAAAATACTTTTTCTTCTTTCTTGAATATGTAAATATTCATCATTTCTCTTCACAGATTGTTGATTCTAATACATACCTTGCTACAAATTTTGATTTATATTTCCATGGGGGATGGCATTGCTTTGCACCTTTTGATGAGGGGATTGGTATTGATAGGTATAATGCTCAGGATATGGATTATGTTGATGATCTTGGTAGCTTACTAGTCTTTTTCCAGGAGGGATAGGATAAGCATTCATTTGGCTTGATGTCTTTGGTGCATAAATGTCTTGTTGTACATGATGTGCTTTACCTCCATAGCCAAAATTTCTAGCTATATTATGTGGCACTTGTGGGGTCCAATGCTTGCTTGCATTTGTGTATTCATTCTTATTGAAGAATGGTATATTTTGTGATGTATTTGGAACACATTTGAGTCCTAATTGTAGCAGTTGTTGGTCCAATTGTAGCAGTTTTTTGTTCAATTGTAGTAGTTGTTTGTTCAATTCTTTACACTTTCTTATTAACTATTTCCTTTCCAAAAATTATTTTCTTCCAAATTGTCTATGCATTCTTCATCAAGTTTTTTACTAGAGTCACCAAGTTCACTTTCTTAAAAGTGATAAAAATGAATTTATTCTTTATTTTATCCCTAGTGGAATCCCCTTACTCAATTATGTGGGATGACAAGGATACAAATTTTATTTATGACTCTATGAGGTAGGGCTACCTACTACCAGATTTTCTCAAGTTATCCCCACCAAATTTTCCAAACTGTTAGTTCTCAAAAATGTTGGTTGAAAAACCACAAGAGGTTTCCAAGCTCTAGGTACATTTTAGGCTAACGTACAAGGCCAAATGAATTTGAACCTTCTTCTCTTCAGGCTCTACTAGACCTAGGTGGGTGTACCTATGCAAATGAAACCGAATTGAACTACTAGTGTCCTACTTGAACAATCTATCCATAATGGAAAATAGTGAGGGATAGATGAAAGATTAATAACTACTACTGAAATTTGAGATGTGAATATTTGAATGATATTTTATAAAATTTCTAAAATGAAATAGGTAAGACCAGTGCCTACTTCTATTGGGCTAATGGAGTCAAGAGATGAGTGATATGTGACTTAATTAATGGTTAAAATTCGAATTGATTGATACTTATATGAGTTTATGTCTGGCATAAATGTACAAGAATGCAATTATCAAGTTCTTATTGATCCAAATGACCTTTACCCTATTATTGTGATTAATTAAAAAGGGTTTAACCCTTCCTTGAAGGAGCCAGTTTACTAAACTACACAAGATCAACAAATGTGATTTGATAAATTGAAAATATCCTTGATACATCAATTAAAATAATAAGAAAATTTCAACCTTGGAGACAACTAGATAATATTTTCAATAAATTCAACAATTGACACCATAATTGAATCACCAAATAAAGCCTTCTTGTCCATTATACTATTTCAAAGAATTTTTCAATACACAACATAATGTTTTGTTTCAGTAACTAATCTACCTACTGATAATTTTCTAACCTACTGCTCTATCCTTCATTATTTTATTTCATCTTACATATATACATTGTTATTTTAGGGTTACAACTCTTCACAACATTCCTATGGTGTAACTCTTCTTTTCAAAAAAATATTTAATTAGTTGCCTTCGGAAAATTAAATATTTTAACTTCAATCTCCATCTTTAATCTTTGTGAAAATAAAATTATTTCACCATACTTTAGTCTTAATTCTTTCCCCAACATTTTCTCATTTATATTTACTCTTAGTGAAAATATTTCACTTTATGATCACCCATCCTTTTTACAAAATTTATATCTTTACCTTTCAATGCATATCCACTCAAATAATTACCTCCTCGTAATTTCCACATCATATTTTCTATTTCCATGGATAATTATTCACCATAATAAGTCATTTTATAATTTTTGCATACTTTCCTTATTTAAATATAAACAATTTTATATTTTATCTCCTGTGTTAAAAAAATATTAATGTCTCTTATTTTGTTTTAATCTCACTACATCCACTGCGAACATTACATTTTACTACATACCGGCTTATAGATTTGAGACTCATCGTAGTAATTCGGTGAATATTAAGAGACTTCCTATAGTACGACTTCCTGCAACATTGCACACAACTTTGACTTTTCCTGCGGGGATGTGAGAAAACTGAAAAATTAAAGGTATTCACATTTGATTCCTTTTCCATGCACATGTATGCTATCTCTACAACTTTCCAATTAATTAATTATTTTCAATAGATTAAAATGCTTTAATTTTAATCTCCTTCGATTCCTATGAATAATTTGAATAATTTCACCAATAATGCATTTTTTTTCTCATTGGCAACTTTACATCCATTCTTTCACCCTTTAAATATATAATTTGGGTAAAAATAATTACCCTTCTCTTAACTGCCTTTGTTTTTTCCTCTTCATGGAAATTAATTTTGATTTATTATTTTTATTCTTCCTTTGCTAGAGGTTTTCACTTCAATTTTTATCTATATGCATTTTCACCCAATTTAAAATATATTTTGGCAAAGATAATCACCTGCTTATAACTCCCTTGGTAAAAAATTTTCACTTCATAATTAAAAGTATTCCTTGAGTAAAATAATTACCCATTTCTTTATCCCCAAGTGGAAGTATTTTACAAAAATTATTTTTTGCCAAAATGATACTTTCTCATTTCCCATGGCGCAACTTAAACATATACTTTAGAATTTTCATACCTCTACATTATATTATTGCACTACATGTTACCTTATGAAAATATTTCATTTTATTTCACTTTCTGCTATCTTGCACCATATTCATTTCTCCCCAGCAGGATTGTAGGAAACATTTGTGGTCTACCGCAAGACCACACATATTTTGCTTTGCACTGTCGATGATGTAGGATATGTCTTGGGTTCACCACTACTTCTTCATTTCTTTTCCATATATTTTACAAAGTTTAAACTTTATAAAATAATGAAATATTTAAGGTTTTTTTGAAAATGTCCCAAATTCATTTTAAAACATATCAAATGTTTTAAAGTTTATGCCTCTCAAACTTTACCACGTAGGAAATTTTTTTAATTTCGGCTATTGGGAAAATAGAGTAATTCCACTATGGGCACACAGACACCCTATAGCCACAAAAATTTGTAAGGGACCATGGTCAATTATTTTGGAAGTGGGTTTCCAACAGATTTTGAACAGCTTGCCAAATCGAGGTACTTCCTTTTAAAATGGCCTTGCTAGAGCATGTAGTGAGAAAAATGAATTTTTAAAATAATGCACCAAATGGCATTAAAATTCAACTAAATTGAAATTGGAGACATTTCAAGCCAAAACACCAACTGGGTCATCCTTAGAATTTTAAAATTTGTGACTTTGTTGGGGCACCAAATCTAGCTTGGGAGTAGTTGCAAAACAATTAAAAAGCATATTAGAACTCCTCATACGACCATGAAAATTCATATACATGTTGATTTCTAATAGGAGAGTATGCTTGTCAAATGGTTTGGAATGAAGTTGTTGGAATTGCAAACTATAAATGCCCAAAGTTGATTACTCAACATTTTCTAAAAATTACCACTATCAAGCTCAATTGAAACCCTCCACTTGCCTTTTTTGAAAAAATATTAGATGTGATCTTGAGAAGATATAACTTTGGATGTTGGCTCATTTAGGAATATTGAACATGTGTGCAAGATGGTTTTCTATCATTTCATTTTATTGACCAAATATCAAGCACCAAAGTTGACCATTTTGTAGTTCTGGAAATGTAGTTTCCAAACTCTGTAAAATCGATTTTGATTTTATCTTGGAAAAATATCCAACGATGTCATAAAGATCTGAAAATTGACATGGATGCACCTTGAGATGAGGAGAATCAAGAGCACCCATTATTTTTTCATGAAATTCTTCTAGTTGCTTAATATTATTTTCCAAAGTTGCCCACTTTGATAGATTTTATTGTGTTTAGACAACAAACCTTCTCAAAACCCTTCAACTTATTCTTTTGAAAATTTGTCAAAACTGATCGTACAAAGCTAAAACTTTGCGTACACATTCACATATGGTAGATAAACATCCGTACAAGGTGATTTTTTCTGAAACTAAACAAATCCAATGTTATGATTTTTCAAATTGTGCTCTTTAGGTTTCCTTTTCAACTATACTTCTGAGTGTTAAAATAAAAAATTTGAACATGGGAATCTAAAATCTGCATGAAATTTTAGGCTGAAACAAGGTCAACATCCATTGGCCTAGTTAGGCCCCCCTTTTAAATTAACCTTTATTGACATGTGTATAAACATCGTGTGTTGGATCTCACAATGAAATCATGACCGTCAATCGCACACCGTGCAAGAGTTGAAGAGTGCCTTCCAGAAGGTGTGCGAGGTCTGCAATTGTATGACATGTGTCCTTATCATGGAGGGACCTAGTCTATTTACATCATTCCTTACACCCAGTACATTTGATATTGACGACCCACAAGCATCATCAATGTTAAATCCTAGCCGCCCATCCCACACCTCACAACATTAATTTAATGCTTGTCGGGATATGTGCAAGGTGCGCAATTAGGTGACATGTGTGATGTTCCATCCACTAGGAAAAGGAAGTGGGAATGATGTGGCTTCTAGTCAGCACACTCTCATTGGCTGACGAGTTTGTGAATTATTATGAAGAAAATTCAAATGATATCGACTCAATCTGAGTTAGTCGTGGTGCCACCTCAGAAGGAAATCAAGGGTTGCTATTTGAAATTGAACACATGGGAATAAGAGCCATTTTTCTTCATGCAAGTGAGTAGTAATGGCTAAAAAGACATTAACAGTTATGGTAATTGGGTCGTGAAAATACATAAGATTGATTTCCTTACATTATTGAAGATTACAAGCTGGTGCAGAGCAACTGGAAGATTATCCAAAGTTTCTTAGTTGATTCATGAACAAATTAGGGTTCCTGTAAACACAAAAATATGTGACTAAATTTAAAACTAAACTTTGTGATTTATTCGAACTATCTCGATTTAGGGTAGGTTGTCATTTTTTTCTTCCAATTGATTTAGTTTGCATGCTTTAATTGCTTTATTACATTAAAATTGTTTATAAAATTTATTTCCTTGGTCAAATTTGTTCAAGTTTGCATTTTTTGATTGCACCCTAAGTTGCTAGTTGAAGGAATTAGGTTTTTAAGCCCCCATCTATTAGAACCCTAGTGTGTTGTAAAATTTCTTGAGTATCCATGGCTCCCAAAACACAAAGGCCTCATTTTGAAGCCCCATTTTGGTTATTCTCCAATGACATAGTCGACTAGCTTAAGCCCTCGAATAACAAAAGAAAACAAGAAGTAGTGATACATTATGGCCCTAGAATTTATAAAGGATTACAAGACAAGTCGACTTGGGTCAAGGATGCTAAAATTCCCTATAATAGTTGGAAAATGTTTAGAAATTGGTTTGGGAATAGGAATTGTGAATACCCCATTTTCCATAATTGGAGGTTAGACATGGGTAAAATTTTTGTCCCAAATGTGTATGTGGATGTGGACATCCTCAAGGATATTGCAACTAGATATGATCCTATGTCTAGAATTGTTAGGGCACGTAGTGGTGCTGAGGTAGTCAAGATTACCAAAGAGGAGATTGCAAAAAAATTCAAATTGCAGGGGTGGAATGAGGATATGGTCCCCATTGACATTGATTCCTTCAAAAAGGAATATGAGAATACCAAAGTCTTCTTTCAACAAACAATATCATCAATGCATATTTCTTCAATTGGAAACAGAAAGAATAGGGAGCATATTAGGATTGGAAGAGATGAGAAGGAACCTTTTCTTGTGTACTAATTTATCCATTACTTCAAAAAGACTATATGCTCCCTGTATCAAATCATTGGTTTTGATGCATCCAAAATTGTACCAATTGAATATCTATACATGGCAGGAAATATTTAGCATGCAACCTTTAATGTGGTTTATGATTATGCCACCTATCTAGTAGAGAATATACATAAGTGCTTTGTTGAGCTTAAGGGAGGAAAGCATTGGGTGAAATTTTGGTCGTATTCTCTTTTGATACCACCAAGGATAAGGGAAAGTATTTGACAATTGAAGGACCATTTGTACAATTGGAGGAGAGGCCTTCCTATCAACCACCCTAAATGATACGGGTGTATACTAGGAAAAGTGAAACATATAATAAGGAGCATACAAAGCCAACCCCTATTGCATTAGAGGATTCAAGGCCTACCTCTCCAATTGGATTAGTCCAATTTCCTTGTAGGAAATCTTCACCTATTATAATTGATATTGATTCCCCTCCAAGAAGTTATCCACCTCAAAGAAGATTACACCCTAAATTTCCTAAGGGTGTTATCCAAGCCAACGTGATGCAAGAGATGAAGAAGCAATTTAAGAATATTAAACATAAGGAATGGAGAAAACTTGTGTAAAAGAGTGGTGTTCTGTTATTACCTAAATGGGATATTGTTGATGTAGTGGTATTAGATATAATAAGAAAGGATAATAAGCCTTTATTTGAAACTAAAGAAGAAGCCAAGATGGCACTTTAGGGATTTTAATTCAGTCAAGAACATGATACTTTGGCAATATGGTCATTGTCTCTTAGTTCAAGGAATCCCAAAGTTGCAGAGCTATCATACTTTAGTGGAAAATTGATTGTGAAGAGAATTGTAGACACTCCAACATTAGAGGCCACTAATATCACTATAAATGTTGCCAAGTTCACAAAAGCAATAATTGAGCACCTCACAAGTGATAGGGATATGTTTAGAAGAAAGTACCATGAGATCTTAGGTGAATACAATAAGATTCAACAAAGAGTAGTTTAACTTGAAACAAAGCAAGAATTTTTGAAAAAACAAGTAGAAATGTTGAAGTCTCAAGGGCCAACTAGCTCAAGCCATACTGCAAATGTTCCTCCTACAACTCATTCTTAGTAGATTCTCCTCTTGAACAGTCATTATCAATTGTGTCTTTACAATATGTGCTAGGAGACCATTGCAATAGATAAGCTGAGTACATCAAATGCAACTCCATATATTGAACCCACAAAAGGACAATTACTCCAACAAGTTGAGATATAGAAAGAGATGCTAGAGAAAACACATGACCTGATGCATGAGAACAATGCTAAGATTGTTCATACTATTCTAAAGCACCTCAATAAGAAAATTCAAGGTAAATTAAATAGTTTCCATGATAATTATTCTTTTATGCTTAGAGAAATGGAGATGTCTCAGAGAGATGGAGAATTGGGAACCCCACTCTTAGATAGATGGATTACCAGGGTTAGTGATTTGAAGTTGATGGTAGCTAGAGAAAAGCAATGAGAAGAAAGGTATCCAAAGGTGGTTCCCACTTATAAGTTTGTTAGTGATGTTAGGGAACAACCATTCCATGGTATGTTGCTCCATTAGAGAAAAAAATAAAGGAATTAAGGATCAAGTATGATCAGGAAGAGTTGAAATTATTACCTAACATCCTACAAGCCCATGATAAAGTGAAATCTTTGCAAATGTGGAAGAGTCAAGTGGACACCACAATTGCTTCCCAGGAAAGATTAATTTGTGAGGATGTTAATATTGACATGCTTAAAGATACTTTGGAGAAGTTATCTTTTATCATTAGTTTCCTTAAAGACTTTGACAAGGAAGCTAATTCAATGATGAAAAAGTATTTTTCTTAGAAAAAGAAAATGGATAGAATTATTGAATTCAATTGGCCATCTGAGGAGGAATACGAACAATGGAAACTGATATTTGTAGTAGGATTATATTAGTATATTTAGAATGTAACACATATACTTGGTCAAGTATTGTACAGGTATGGCCTTTGAGATTATAATGTATAAAACATGTGTCTCCTAATTTAAGCTACTACAAGTAAATATTGATCACTGATTATATGGATGCTGACTAGGAATGTTTTTTGTTTTTCCTACCTTTGCAAATTTTTTCATCTTTCCAAATGGATTGGACGTGCTACAAGTTGAAATATTTTATTTTCAACATGTTCCTTTTGGAAGGAAGGTTTGTTCTTCACAACAAACAAAAATAATCTTTGTCTCATGTGTATTCCCTCCAATTGAAAATGTAAATACAACTGTATACATAATAATGTATTGTAGTGGTCCAATTAGAATGTGACATGTGTACTATTGGCCCAAAGATTTTTTTTCTCCCTTGTTTCCATAAAAGGGAATTTGAGGCCTTTAGTAGAGGTCTTTTGTTGAATTTTGGAGTTGAATTATGTAATTGAAGAACACAAAGTGAATATGTTGGTCTACTGCTTTGAGTCTAGATAGTAAGTTTTGTAAAATGTATGGTTCCTGAGCATATATAAATGATAATGAAAGTTTTTAGAGTCTGTAGTCTATCCAATTTTAAGATGTACTTGAATTATTAATGAAAATACTAATCAAAGATCATTCCATTAATTTTCATCATTTTTATACTTTGGTATATGTTTCGATTTTAGCTCTGGTTGAAAGAATGAGTTAAAATGCTCAGGTAAAATCATTTATTCATGTGCATGATACATGGATCTAATAAGTAGTCTTATAACCCAATTATGGATTTGTGAATTACAAAGTAACCTCATGTAGATCTTGGATGCCCAGGATTAAATGTACCTTGCATTTCAATTTACTTTGACTCCCAGCTAGTAGATAATGGCACTGATCGCAATCCTTATGAGCATATCTTATGATTCTAGTCACCCAAATTGAGAACATCATTTTAAACAATCTCTAAATAAATATTTAATTTGTTGTGGTTGGTGTTGTCTTGTATTCTTTGTTTTAGATTTCAATTTTTTTGAGGAAATGCCAATTTCTTGAAGGATTTCATCTTCCTAACCTTTAAGGAGAATATATCAGCTTAGCTATACAATGTATACATTAATTGTTTAGAAAATTCATATAATTTACATTGTAGGACTACCCTCTTGGGGTTTGTAGAGCTCAAAGTGCAATAGATAAATCAATTGATGTTATGTATTGTTTGTTGGCCACTTACCTTGCGGGTATTTGAGAATTGAGTTTGGCAAACTCATATGTATCTGGTGAGATCTAATTGGTTCATTAAAAACAACCAATATAATGGTGATTCTACTGGGGACATAAGCTTTACAATTATTAGTTATCCAAAATGCCTTATCATCAATCACTATGATATATGGTGATATTTACTTATAGAGTCGATCAATTTGAAGTGTCTGCTAATTATAGCTCAAATGTTTGTCGTGTATTTACCAATGTGTATGACAAGTTTCCCTCCCTTTTGTTTTTAAAATATTGTGTTCAAAATTTACCCAAAAGAACATCACATTTCTTAAATTTTATCTCAATTTCTAAGGATCAGGTGAAATTTGTATAAAGTGTAACAAAATTGCTAATGCTTCAAATCCACAAACCAACACTACTGAAAAGACTTCTACCCTAGTTGAACCTCCTCCCAAAAATACAAATCGTGATTCCCACAAGGATAATAAAGGGAAGTGACCCATAAATGAAGGAGTAAAGATAAATGAAGGAGGTTCTTCCAAGGACATACCACAAGATGAATCTATCTCATTGTTCGAAAGGTTGGTAAAGGAAAATGAATAATTAGAGAAAAGCATGAAAGAGATGGAACTAATACCTATAAACATTGAGATGAAAAAGAAGCTTAGTTTCCTGGAGACAACTATAAAAGGCTCTATCCCCAAAACCCCAAGTCCTCATACCAATGACAAAACACCATCTAGTTGAAACCCTTCTAGCTCATTCTGATAGCGTGAAGACAAGGCTAGGACAGTCCATTTCAATGACCAATATGATTCCCAACACAAAAGGTCTAGAAACAATAATTACAGAAGGAGGGATCATGATAGCCAAGATGAGGAAGAAGGACTTGGTGGGAGGAGATTGTTACACACTAATATGTATAAAAAAATATGTTTTGAGAAGATTCCTAGATATCCAAATCTAGTCCCAAATAATGTAAAGAAGCATTTGCCTAAGTTCACTAGAAATAATTCTCTCAATGGTGAGGACCATTTAAAAGCATTCCAAAGCTTTGTTGAGGATTTTGAATGATGGGATGACAATATGGCTATGGAGTATTTTATGCAATCTTTGATAGAAGATTCCATGGATCGGTATAGGAGCTTGCTTCATGCAAGCATTAATACCAAGGATTCATTCTATCATAACTTTAGGGAATAATATGGAGACCAAACCGATCCTCCATATTAGGTTGAATGATTTTAACAATATTGTGAAGGGTCATAATGAACTAGCCCCCAAGTTCAATGCAAGGTTCCAAAAGGCAATGTATAAAGTCCCTGGCTATTTGCAACTGAATGAGAAGGCATCTATAGTTGTATATTCCAATGCATATGAATCAAAGATGTGTTATCTAATCATAGATAAGAATCCACAATACCTTAGGGACACTTACAAAATGGCAATCAATATTGAAAATAATTGAAGGGCATCAGGTAAAGTGGGAAGAAGGGACGACCCCAAACCTATGAAGAACCTAAAAGCTTAGAATGAAAAGAAAAAAAAGCTACATACCCTGATAAAAAAATAGATCAAGTTCTTATCCTTTTACAGAAGTCGGCCAGGAATGACAAGCCACAAAATTTTCCAAACAAATCAAAGGCCATCAAGACTGCAAGAATATCCCTATCATACAAACTAGCATAATGGAAAACTAGTTAACAATAATTAGAAGAATATCTAAGCAACACCTAATCCTTTATAGAAACATTCCAAAAATGTTATCAAAGAATTTACTTTGTGTGGAGTGTGCTAGATGCCTCATTCTACACAACAATGTGTTGTTGCTAGATTAGTGGAGGAATCACCAGAGGATCAAGGAGCTTATGATTCTTTTCATGAACGAGAGGGTACTATGAATGTGCTCATGACCAGATCAGATTTGGATTGTGAAGAATGCTCCTCTGATGATGAGCCTCCCTAAAGTGATGCGGATATTCAAAGATAGGAGGTAGGATCCTATCATAAACAAGTAATCTCATATGAACAAGGACAAAATAACTGCACGATTTCACTCTTGAGTTAGATAATGTTTCCTTGAGGAGGCCCACAAATGAGGAGATTGAGAGGTACACAACTGCATTTGTTTCTAAGGCAAGAAATTACTATCGTTTAAGGAATAGAACAATGGGTGGTAATTAGGGTATCTCAGGGAGCTTGTTTTTAAGGAAATCAAAGTAGAAGACAAGGTAATAAGGACATGGAATAAGAAAGAATAGACAAAGACCAAGGAGGGTAAAGAAATGAGAATTTGGGCAAAGAAGCGTACTAAGGAAAAAAATGATGGTGAAGCTACTCATCAAGTTGAGAAGACCAAAGATGTGACACCTAGTGCTGAGAAGGTCTAAGGTCAGGGTGACAAGGTAATTACTAAAGAATTCATAATCTGTGAGTTACCAAATTATTCTCCAATGGATATGTTTTAGGTATTATCCCAAGTCAAAGTCATAGTCCCATTCCTAGAAATGATGAGAATAGATGAGCACAAGAATAAGACTGTGGCTCTAATCAATAGTATTGTTGCTAATGGGAAAGATAAAATAGTTGATCAACTTGAATCAAGTTGAGACCAAGAGAATAATGTTGAGGTCAAAGCAGTAATCAATGAAAATCTATAAGTATATCTAGGAACCACCATTATTTCCAATCCAAACCAAGTCAATCCATTTTATCTAAGCTTGATCATTGATGGTAGCCTGCTCAAAAATTGTATGATAGACTTAGGAGCCTCTAATAATGAAATTCCAATGAAAATCATGGAAGAAATGGGCTTAAAGGTTGAAAACACATGGGAAGCACTATGCCATGGATTCAAGGGAAGTCCCTATTATAGGGGTAATCAACAAAGTTCCATATAGATCAGAAGCTCTCCCTAAGAAGGAGGTTTTTATGAGTATCACAATGGTGGAAATTCCACCAACCTATATGATTCTATTGTCAAGACACTAGAGTTCTTCCATGGGTGTGAGAATTTAGCGTGACCTATCATTTGTAGCTTTTTGAATTGATCAAAAAGATGTTAAGATTGCAAGAGAACAAAGGATCCACCACATGATCCAATATGTTGAGGAGCCTAAAGATCCAACAATAATTAACTTTGTAGACACCAATTTAGACACTTTCTGAGTGGAAGAGTTGAAACAAGAAGAAAAAGATGTGAAGCCTACACCAATTAGCAAGGAGGTCTTGGAGACACCACAAGAAGATGCTCTTTGGACTATGTACTTTGAAAGATCTTGTTCGAAGGAGGGCTCAGGCACAGGGGTTATTTAGCTTGCATGCTTTAATTGCTTTATTGCATTAAAATTGTTTATAAATTTCTTCCCTCAATCAAATTTGTTCAAGCTTGCATTTTTTGATTGCACCCTAAGCTGCTAGTTGAAGGAATTATATTTTTAACTACCTATCTATTAGAACCCTAGTCCATTGTAAATTTTCTTGAGTATCCATGGATCCCAAAACACAAAAGCCTCATTATGAAGCCTTGGATAGGTTACTCTCCAATGACATAGTCGACCAACTTAAACCCTCAACTAAATAAATGAATCAAGGAGTAGCGAAATATTATGGCCTTAGAATTTTTGAATGATTACAAGACAAGAAGACTTCTGCCAAGGATGCTAAATTTCCCTATATTGGTTGGAAAATATTTAGAAATTGGTTTGGGAACATGAATTGTGAATACCCCATTTTCCATACTTGGAGGTTAGACATGGATAAACTTGTGGTTCCAAATGTGTATGTGGATGTGGACCTACTCAAGGATATTGCAGCCATATATGATCTTGTCTCTAGAATTGTTAGGGCATGTAATAGTGTTGAGTTAGTCAAGATTACCAAGGAGGAGATTTCAAATTGTAGGGGTGGAATGAGGATATGGTCCCTATTGACATTGATACCTTCGAAAAAGAATACGAGAATACCAAATTCTTGTTCTGAAAAATAATATTGTCAATGCATATTGCTTCAACTAGACATGGAAAGAGTAGGAAGCAAATTAGGATTGGAAGAGATGAGAAGGAACCTTCTCCTATGAATTACTTTACCCATCACTTCAAAAATACTGTCTACTCCCTGTATCAAATCGTTGGTTTTGATGCATCTGAAATTATACCAATTGAATATCTATGCATGGTAGAGAATATTTAGTATGCATCCTTTAATATGGTTTATGATTATGCCACTTATCTAGCAGAGAATATTCATAAGCAATTGGTTGAGCTTAAGGGAGGAAAGTATTGGGTGAAATTCTGGTGGTATTCTCTTTTGTTGCATATAATTTTATACAAGCAAGATACATATTTTGGTGAAGACATATCTTTGAAGAAGGTGGAGGTTGATGTAGAGCTACTAGTCCAATGTTGGACACATATCCTAGATATAGATGACCAGAAGTTTGATTATGTGGTCTTCCATAATGTCTTTGCATCTAAGATAATAAGACTCATGGTTCTTGATCCGCCAAGGATCCCTAAAGAAATTCATGACTTCCTAAGGCCCAAGGAAAGAAGGCCTAAGTTGAAAATAACCCATAATTGGGGAGCTATCATTCCATATCTAGATAGAATGATATTTAAGGTGTATGGGACTACTACTTATCCTTTTGTGCTACCAAGAGATTTGTCCTTCCAAATTGGATTTATAGAAGGCATGAGACAGTTGGCTGGATCCCAAGAGTGCCACTTCCCAGAAAATAAGAAGGGTTCATTCTTCCTTGAATATACAATATTTGTAGGTATTGTGCTGATAAAAGTAAGATGGAAGGATTTGGGGGAATTCCTCAATCCCTACAAATTAATGTTAGCTCACCCTAGAAATCATGACCTTGAGGGATTTATTCATGCAATAAAAATAAAGAGATCATTAGGTCTGTTTATTCACAATTTCTACTACCCTAACGATGTTATAAAGATCATTTTTGACTTCCAAGCACGAGGAAAAGAAAAAAATGTATCTTGCCTTCAACAAGATGGTGGAAAGGATCAAGAGATTAAATTTGGCTTATGATCCTCTCCCTAGCATTTAAGAGGAATTGAACCAGGTGAGGTATGTAATGGGGAATTTTGAAAGTGTTGTTGGTGTGTTGAGAAGAGTAGAAGTAACCAAGGATAAGGGAAAGGATTTAGCAATTGAAGAAGGACCATCTCTACAATTTTAGTAGACACATTCCTATCATCCACCCAAAATGATTCGAGTGTATACTAGGAAAAGGGAAATAGATAAGAAGGAGAAGATAAAGCTAACCCCTATTGCATTAGAGGATTCAAGGCCTACCTCTTCAATTGGATCAGTCTCATTGCCTCCTAGGAAATCTTCACCTATTATAATTGATATTGATTCCCCTTTAAGAATTTCTCCTCAAGAGCAACCACCAATTAAGAAGCGAAGGGTTGAGAAGAGCCCAATAGTGGATTACCCTGACAGTGATGAAGATGATATTGTTATAACTCCTCAATATATGGAACAAGGGTTGCCTTCTCCCCCAAGGGAAGTTGCATGAAGCTCTTGGATAAGTATCCTGAGATTGGGAAAAGCTGAGTTAAGTGGTGTGAGTAATATTGATGACATGAGGGTAGAGGCTTGCAAGAATTCATGGAGGATGACTCATTTATTGAAACACCAAAATTAAGAGATTTTGTATGGAAAAAAAAAGCTAGAGAATATGCATAGAGAATTGTTGTTGAAAGAATATTCCATACTGAATTTCCTAAGCGTGTTATCTAAGAAAACATGATGCAAGAGATAAAGAATAAATTTAAGAATATTACACCTAAGGAAGGGAGAGAATTTGTGCAAAAGAGTGGTGTTCTGTTATTATTTGAATGGGATATTGTTGATGTAGTGGTATTAGATACAATAAGAAGGACTGATAAGCCTTTATTTCAAACTGAAGAAGAAGCCAGGGTAGCACTCTAGGGATCTGTATTCAGTCAAGGACATGATGCTATGGCAATATGATCATTGTCTCTTAGTTCAAGGAAGCCCAAAGTGGTAGAGCTATCAAACCTCAGTGGCAGTTTGATTGTAAAGAGAGTTACAGACACTCCAACATTAGAGGTCATTGATATGACTATAAATGCTACCAAGTTCACAAAATCAATAGTTGAGCACCTCACTAGTGATAGGGATACATTTAGAAGAAAGTACCATGATATCTTAGGTGAATACAATAAGATTCAACAAAGATTAGTTGAACTTGAAACAAAGAAAGAATATTTGAAACATCAAGTAGAAATGACTAAGTCTCAAGGGCTAGCTAGCTCAAGCCATACTGCTCTTGTTTCTCCTACAACTCATTCTCACTCTTCTCCTCTTGAACAATAATTGTCAAATTTTCCTTACAACGTGTGCTAGGGGCCCATTGCAATAGAGAAGCTGAGTACATTAGTTGCTAATCCGTCTACTAAACCCCTAAAAGGAAAATTACTCCAGCAAGTTGAGGTATATAAAGAGTTTCTAGTGAAAACATAGGACTTGATGCATGAGAATAGTGCTAAGATTGTTCATATTGTTCTGAAGTAGCTCAATAAGAAAATTCAAGATAAATTGAATAGTTTCCATGCCAATTATTCTTTGATGATTAGAGAAATGGAGATGTCTCAAAGAGATGGAGAATTGGGAACCCCACTCTTAGATAGATGGATTCCCAAGGTTAATGATTTGAAGTTGATGGTAGTTGGAGCAAAGGAATGAGAGGATAGGTATTGAAAGGTGGTTCCCACTTATAAGTTTGTCAGTGATGTTATGGAACAAGCATTCCATGGGTATGCTGCTCCATTAGAGCAAAAAGTAAAGGAACTAAGGATCAAGTATGATCAGGAAGAGTTGACATTGTTACCTTACATCCTGGAAGCCCATGTTGATGTGTAACCTTTTTAAATATGGAAAAATCAAGTGGAAACCACAATTGCTTCTCAGACAAGATTAATTTGTGAGGATTTTAATATTGGCATGCTTAAAGGTACTTTGGAGAAGAAATATTTTATCATTAGTTTCCTTGAAGACTTTAATAAGGAAGGTAATTCAGTGATGAAAATGTATTCTCCTTACATAAAGAAAATGGATGAAATTATTCAATTTAATTGGTCATCTGAGGAGGAAAACGAACAATGGAGAAGGATACTTTTAGTAGGATTGGATTAGTAAATTTAGAATGGAATATATATACTCAGTCAAGTATTGTACTGGTCTAGCCTCTGAGACTATAATTATGTATAAAATATTTGTCTCCTAATTGAAGGTACTACAAGTAAATATTGATCATTGATGATATGGATGTTGACTAGGAATTTTGTTTTATTTTCCTACCTTTGCAATTTTTTTCATCTTTCCAAATGGAATGGATGTGCTACAACAAGTCGAATGATTTTATTTTTGACATGTTCCTTTTGGGAGGTGGGTTTATTCTTCACAACAAATGGAAATAATCTTTGTATAATCTATATTCCATCTAATTGAAATCGTAAATATAACTATAAAGGGAATATTGTCTTGTAGCAATCCAATTAGAATGTGGCATGATTACTATTGGCCCGAAGCTTGTTTTCCTCCCTTGTTTCCATAAAAAGGGAACTCAAGGCCATTAGTACAGGTCTTTTTCTGAATTTTGGAGTTGAACTATGTAATTGAAGAACATAAAGTGAATATTTTAGATGTCATGGTGTAATGCCTTGAGTCTAGATAGTAAGTTTTGACAAATGTATGGTTCCTTAGCATATCTAAATGATAATGAAAGTTTTAAGAGTTTGTAGTCTCTTCAATTTTAATTTGTACTTGAATTATTAATGAAAGTATTGATCAAAGATCATTTCATTAATTGTCATCGTTTTAATTCTTTGGTATATATTTCAATTTTAGCTCTGGTTCAAAGAATGAGTTAAAATGCTTAGATCAAATCATTGATTCATGTGTAGGATAATTAGATCTAATAAGTAGTCTTAGAACTTGATTATGGATTTGTGAATTACAAAGTAACCTCACGTAGATCTTGGATGTTCAAGATTAAATGTACCTTGCATTTCAATTTACTTCGACTCCTAGCCTATAGATAATGGAGCTATTTGTTGTGTGGTCTCACAATACACCCCAAGATTGAAAAGGATTAAGGACCCAAGTGAAAAATATAACTCTTATTGCAGGAGCTAGAAAATTGAAAGATCATCAGAAGGAAGAGAAAAAATATTTGATAATAAAAGTACTTCATAATGCAAGTGTTTCGGGCACCAGATACTGGGTATCGAAAGCATGTAAAAGCTAGAAGGTAATGGAAGTTCAAATGGAAGGCTCCAGTTTGGTATGAAGGAGTCTAGTATGAAAGAGTTTGGTATAGTGGAGTTTTGGTATAACCAAGGTCTAGGAAAGTAAATGTGTAAAGATGAATACCAGGTACGAGGTATTGGGTTGTAATGTGAAGTGAAAATGCTAAAATTTTAAGTTGATCTAATGATCCCAATAATCTAGTATATATGCAAGGATTTATGGTATGCTTAAAAGCATTTTAATTATGATATTATTGCATTAACATTTGAATAATGGTTTTATTTACATGAGATTTTATAAATGTTTTCTTTCTTCTAAAATGGATTTCATGTGTGGAATTTGTGATTATAGGAGATATTGATTGCAATGCAAAGTTCAAGGTATGGATGGTTAGGAAAATTGTATTTATAAACAAATTTGGTGATGTTTTTGAAAGAGGAAAAATGAGTTTTACAAGGACTACAAATCTGATGATGTTACTAGGTTCAACAATGTACTTTACTAGCTTATGCTAGAATAAAGTTTGTTGCAAAGATGTACCAAATACCAAAATGACGGGATGCTGGAGTTCAAGCATGTAGTATAGAAGTTTATTTGCTCAAGGAGTGATTTATTCCTAGAATGTTCAAATCAAGGAACTTGAGATATATGAATAATAATTCTACCTAATCACTCTATTATCATAGGAAGTTCCTATATTTTGTTTGTGCATATTTGTTTGGTTCAAGGAAGAACCCTAGTGAAGATTAAAGATCAACACTCGAAGAGCTACAATGTCTAATTGGAGTTGAATTCCTTTGAATTCAATTACAATTCTCCTATTGGTCACTAAATTCCATGTACCTTGATGAGATTGGTCCCTTGGATTTCCTCTCATGTATTTGTCTTATCCTATCTAAGCCTTGTGTTCTATAAAAGGCCATCTTTTTTTTTAAGTTCAGAATTTGTGGATGTTGAAGGAGCATAAATTTTAATTTTTGTTCTCTTTTCCCATTTTCTGAACCATTCCTGCATAAAACTTTGTATGCACGTAGACATTGATTAATATCAAAGCTTATTAGATAGCTACCTATCTCGGTATCTTTTGTAGCTAGTTTTGTTAGTTTAGTTGAACAAGAATATTTGTTGTGCCATTTAAGGGTGCATACAAAACCTAATCAGTGTCCATAAATGAAACCCCTCTCTTTAAAAGCTTGCACCATTTTATATGTAGTTGTAAAGCAATTTAGTGAAGTATAAAGTGGTTTGCTCTATTTTAATTTATTCTTTGGGGCATCTGTGGAGAATAACTAGGAAAAACTCTTAATTTGTAGTATTTTTTTATGCTTTATTCTAGAGTAGATGTTTAAATTATTGAAAATGTTCCAAAAATTTGAATGAATGGAAGAAATTTTATTGAAAATATTTTTTTTTTCCACAAAATTGTTGAATGCTTAATGCTAAATCTACTTAAGTGGTAGCAAAGAATTTGTGATGTTCATGAAATGTTACAACAAATCTTTCGATTTCATGATATTTGAACTTGATGTTTCATTGAGAATCCAATACCTAAAATATTTAATTCAAAATAGTAGTCCCTTTGAGATTAACAACAATATCACATAAGTACCTGAGAGCGACCCTAGTGCAACCATGACCTCTTTATCAGAGACTTGGGATTGAACAAAAGCCAATCTTTTCCCTATTAATGTAGAATCCCCTTTTAAGTTGTCTTGTTCCATATCTTTGAAGAAGGATAAGATCTTTGTGGCCTTGTCTGTGAAGAATTTATTTGCCCTATTTTCTATGGGTAAAATCATCATCAACAAGAACTGGCACTAGAAGGATGGCCTCTCTTTAATGTTTTAGGTCTCATTCTCTAGAATTGGAGAGTTATATTTCAAAACACTAGTTCTAAGTTTGGTAAGAAGATTTTAAGTGAGAAAATTGAATGTAAGCTGGTTTTCTAGTATGGAGGTTGAAAAACTTTAGAAAATATTTAACCAGAAATTGTATCCTTTGAGTTTATTCACTTTTGGAAGAGTCACCGAATGTAGAATACATGATATAGCTAATGACGGTGAACTTGAGTGTGATTTCTTTTTAATTATAGTAAGTTTGGCCATAAGTAAAGTAGTTATGTTAACAAAAGAAGTTTTAACTGCTAAAAGAAAGGAATTGTTAACAAGAAAAACCTTTCACCCTAGTGGGATTAGAAATATTTAAAAATTAACAAATACACCAAAACAGTTGGAAAATTGTGATAATTATAAAGAAAATTATAACATTTTGTAGGAAAATAGGCGAGAATGTCGAGATTCAAAGATATTTCATCACAAATGAGGAAACGACATGGATGAATCATCATTAATCTAAGAAGTGGGAAAATCAAGTGGGAAACGTGTGTATTTTGCTCCAAAGAGAAAATTAACAAGATATAAATGGAAATTTTCCTAATTTTATACAAGATACAAAATATTAAATTTTTAGTTTTTTTCTCTCTAATAGTAATATAAATAGTGATATATCTTGGTCTAACAAAATGCAAAGTGAAGACAGGGCTAAAGACATGAAGATTTTTAGAGGAGAAAGCAAATAAATAGACACAACTTTTCATGGAAATGGACCAGGGTTACAAGAAGGTAGAGTATGGTTGCATCAAATGAAATGTGTGTAATCAATCTCTAATGATTTCATTTTCATGCATATGAGCCAAATCATTGGTAAGTACGCTTTTGAATTTATGATGTTTAAATGCAGAAAATTTAAGATAATTCTTTATTATAGAACATTGAAAATTTTGATGAGTGAATTTAAAGATAAACCTATTCTAATTCGTACCAAAACTATAGAAGAAATAGCTGTAGAAATCAAAGTAAATTGCTTTATTAGGGTTATTCTTTTGTCATGTTAGGGTTAGGGTAGTTAGGGTTATTTTTCTTTTTGTAGGGTTTTGTGTTGATTTTGTTTTCTTTCTTCATTTTTCTTTCTTTTTGTTTGGCCTCTGCATTAGCAAATTCTACTTAAACCTATCTTACACATGGGAGTTAATTCAAACATTTGTAAAATTGAATTGTGAAAAGTGAAATAATAAAACCATACACAATAACACATTCTTTAAAATGTATCAAAAGATATATGTGTGTGTGTGTGTGTATCATGTATATACATGAGATATCGAGAATCCTTGTTCAAAAACTCAAAAATTCAAAAAAGATTGAGAAAAATTATAGACAGTAGTAACCATTCAGTTGATGTGAGACGCCTCTTCCATTCGAGCTAAATACCCTATATAGGAAAGTTATTGGTGAACTTAAAAGTCTTGGATATGGAGATTATTAAGAAAAGGTCAAAGTGGAACCACTTCCATGTGTTCTAAGAACTGAGGAATATCATCCATGGAAGGAATCTTCATGGTCAAATGTGCAACAAATAAAATGGTATCTAGATTCCAAGAATTCATAATTCACTATCAAGTTGGCAGTAGTGTGAATGTCTTCAATAGGTAGCCCAATGTCCAAAAGGGACACTACAAAGTGAGAAGCTATATCAAAATAGAAATGAAAGTAGTGGTTGGAGACATAGAGAAAAAACACGAAAAATAAAATAGAAAGAAAGAAAGAAAAAGTGTGAAGAATTATAGAAGAAATGCATAATTTATAGAGGGTCCTAAGAAAGTTGCGGTACATAGTTGCCTTAAGTGATTTTTTTTGGGAAAACTACAAGTGAGGTAGTAGCTAGATAATTATCTTCAAAGTTAAAGGTTAAATAAAATTAATTCTTTACACATACTTGGTAGTAAATTGCTTCAAATTCAAGCAGTATGAAGATTATGAATCAAGCAAGTTGAATATTTTGAAATTAATAGTGGTCATTTCGATTCTTTTAAAGAGTTGTATTAATTATGGAGGTGCTTATCTATGCAGAATACAAAGGAAAATGAATTTGGCAAGATAGTACACGTCATCACCTGAGTAAGTTGAAGAGATAATACGTGCAAAATAAAGCATTTGAATTTAATGCAGAATAATGTGATCATGCTTCAAGGTATTTATGGCATTTCTGATCCATTAATGAATTTTAGCTTTGTCAAGTTGAAATTGCTAGCAGAAATTTTAGTAGTTTCCATAAAATTTAATCGGAAGGGTGGTAACTAATGTTTCTAAATTTAGATTTAAATTTGGTGATTAAGTTGTCTATTGCTAAATTTCAATTTATGCATATTTTTTGAAAAATAGTGTGCTACAGTTAGCTAGGATTTGGCATAAATTACTGAAATTTAGCTGGAAACACACACCTGCAAGGAATCATTTAATAAGTTTTTGGGATGTAGTGTATTGATGAAGGGATGTGCATTGAATGAAACATAAAAAAGTAACCTTCGCTACCACTGTAATTCACAACATAATAGCAGTGCTTCATTGCTTGCAAGTTGATAAATGAGCTATCATCAAAATATCAAAAGTGAAAAATAAGCTATCATTGCTATATAAAAAAAAATTGATATCAACTCTTTAGGCTATCCAAATAAATCTACCAGGGCTATGAATTCTTGACCAACAGTAGAGCTATGTTTGGGTGAATTACAGAGATAACCTTGTTGGGGCTATGGATGCTTGACTAGCAACAAGGATCTATCCCTGGTTGGCTTTGAAATATTACTATATTATGTAGTTCAATGTTAATAAACTGATTTTTTTGCTAAGTTCTAAAAATTGGAATTAATCAGAGCACACACTGATGTTTCTAGTGGAATTTTAATTCTTTATGCTAGAATCTAGGTAAAGGTAGAAATTATTGTTTTAAAATATGCATAAAGTTTAATTTACGATGGGTGATTTAATTTCAAATTTGGTTTAAATTTGGTTTTATTGGTTGCAAGTTGGTGTGGGGTCTCACAACACGCCCCAAAACTGAAAAGGCTTGGGGACCCAAGTGAAAATATAACTCTTATGGAAGGAGCTAGTAAATTGAAAAATCACTAGAAGGAAGAGAAAAAATATTTGATAATAAAAGTACTTCACAATACAAGTGTTTCAGGCACATATACTAGGTATTGGAAACATGTAAAAGGAAGAAGGTAATGCAAGTTTGAATGGAAGGATCTAGTCTAGTATGAAGGAGTCTGGTATAGTGGAGTTCTAGTATAACCGAGGTCCAGGAAAGTAAGTGGGTAAAGCTAAATACTAGATACTAGGTACCAGGTTGTAATTTGAAGTGAAAATGCTTAAATTTTAAGTTTATCTAATCATCTTGATAATCTAGTATATATGTAAGGATTTATGATATGCTTAAAAGCATGTTAATTATGAGATTCTTGCATTAACTTTTGAATAATGGTTTTATTTACATGAGATGTTATAAATGTTTTCTTTCTTTTATAAGGGATTTAATGTGTGGAATTTGTGATTGCAAGAGATATCGATTGCGACACAAAGTTCGGGTATGGATGGTCAGGTAAATTGTATTTGCAAACAAATCTGATGATGTTACTAGGTTCAACAATGCACTTTACAAGCTCAT
>VDFB02342672.1:0-32016 GCA_007258455.2 Sequoia sempervirens | reverse complement strand
TTTATAAATTTGTGGTGGAATTTTGTGATTATCTTACAGAGATTTTCTGCAACTTTGTTGTGGATCTGTTTGTAGAGATTTCAGAACCCAGTGACTGAAAAAGGTTATACATTCTTTACCAGCAGAGTGGTATATAGGTGATTTGGTGCTGATCATTGGATGACAGAATTCTGGAGACATTATCAATAAAGAAATTTTCTTCTGAGTACTATTTGTCATTTATTACATTAGATCTATTAAACTGCTCCTACATGTTTTTATAATTGCAGAATTGTAATTATATAGCAATTAATAATATTGATTGTTTTGAAGCAAAAAATTGTTGAACAAATTTAAATTGGGTTGATATTATAAATATTTCGTTTGGGATATTACACAGCCTCCTTTTCAACCAAACCCTGTGACTCCAAATCTGCTCCTCCTCAACATCATTCACCACCCTCAAAACATTATCATCCTTCAAAGGCTTCAGCATCAAAGGCTGCATTGAGCTACCGAGAATTGAAGGACTCCCACTATCTTGGTTAGCCTCCTCTTTGCTACCAACTTGAGGGGAGCAATGTCACCTTGCATCATTAGAAACTGACTTCTTAACTCAGTGCTGAGGACCGAATTGAGGAGAAAAAGAAGGCTGTTCTTTGCAATCTGAGATCCTATGCCCCATATGACTACATTTGAAACACCCGAAGTGCAAGCCTTTGTAATTGACAAACTGAAGCCAATGTCCATGTTCAGAGACAACTTGGATGGAGTGGAAGAAGGGATTAAAAATATCAGCAAAAATGCCCAACCTTACCAAACGGCTTCGAAAATCAGTTTTCTTTGACAAAATGTTCATCTGTTCCAGTCAACAGTTTAACCATTTCTAAGTTCCTGTCCAAAGGCAGTTTTTAGAAGTGAATCCTTAAAGGGACTTCGTAACAATTTCAGTCTTTGGGTCCAAAATTGGCTTCGACAGACAGATATACAAACCAATTCTTCCAAAAAACAAACGACCATTTATTTTGACAAAATCCTGATCAGCACTAGACTGAAACTGCATTTTAAAAAAACCTTCTGATAATAATGCCAAAGAAGGGCAGTGATGTTGCTCAACAGACTTTATCCACTTGTGAATCTCATCTTTTACCCAGGAAATTTAAAACCAAGGAGCAGCTTTCCTGCTCCCTAGAAATATTTTGGAAGCTATCTGTAAGAATGTTCAAATCTGGATAATCCTTGCTCAATTGAATTGGAATTAGTATTTTCTCTCTGAGCCCCAGCATCTTCAGCAGATCCTTTTCCTCAAGGAGAGGTCGTGAGTGAAAGGTTTTCACGCAGACAACCAACAAGGAACTTCTTGGAGTAGTGGGTTCGTTGGATCAAGCCGTGGTGGTAGGATGTGCACTCATTCTCAATGCAAAATGAAACAAAAAAGCTTTCTTCTTGCTGCATACACTTAATTTTTATCTAATTCACACACAAAACACTGCATGACACAAGTGACATCAAGAATTTTTGCTGGAGGAACTCCAATGCACTTCATTGATTTGAATTTGGGATTTGAGGGTGGGAATTTTTTTTTTAGGGTTTTTCATTTGATCTAACAAACTGAGAGGTTGGATAGGGACATGAGAATTATGGTACACATGGTATGTATTTAATTATTTACATACTTACACAGGGTGCATGCAGAACAAGAAACAAACATGCAAAAACAAGAAGCAAACTATACACAGAGTGGAGGGTGCAGTATTACATGTGGCCTCTAATAGTTCCCATTGACTGGGATGCGCGATGTGTGGCCACTTGGTGTTGATAGATAGAAAGAATTATGTAAGAGCTCGGCCAGATTACTCACAAAAAATTAGTAAAATTACCAAATTCAAATCACCAATCAGGTCAGACATCGGAAATTGACCACTCAGATCCACATGTAAACAAAATTAGAGTATGGTGGTAAAGAACAATTAATCGCTGGAATATTTGTTTGTACCACATAAGATTAGCTAGAAAGATCCATTTACAACAAATCTATGAGTAATCGATATAAATAGAGAGCAGAACTTGATCAAACCCGCAACAACAGTATTACTCGACATTCCAATCAATCACTGTGATCAGAGATTACAATTAACAATTTGTTGGGATTAGACAAGGAATAAAAGTCGTAGATCATACTAATGATACATTCTCTCGACAGTCACACAGTCGTTGCTTGAAAATAGAAGGTGAAATCTCATGCGCGAAATGTAATAGAGATCACTTAAGGAAACACCACTCGATGATACAAAACCTCCGCCGTTACAAATATCTTTATATTTCCGATTCAGAAGCCAGGTCGTCCAATCCGCTAACACTGGTCTGATTGATCTCCTTTAGTTGTTCTTCCTAGAGAGCCCCCGAACAATGGTGTGAGTCACTGGTAGATGGTGAGTGCGATGCCAAGGGTCCCAATTATGTGGGTGGCGAGAGCTGAAGGCTATGCAGCCACCAACAGGGAGATTCGCGGCCTAGAGACTCCCTCAGAATAATATGAATTTCCTCCAAGCCGTCAATTGCCAATCCTATCTCTGACCTAGTAGTGCGAATATAGGAATGGTGAATTATAATCAGAAAGAATGGTGTGCGAACTAAGGCAAGAGATATCAAGTAGCGACTATGTCCTACCTGATCCAGACACGCTACGCGGTCTAAAGATCCTTTCTTTAGTCGATGATTTCTCTCAGCTAGCAAGACTGAAATATATACATGATGAATGGTGCCTTCCAAAAGAGGTCGACCAGTAGTAGAATCAAATAATAGGCACCAACAAACATGTCGTCCTAAATTTAAATATTATTTTATTAATATATATACAAGGCAGTGTTCAAAAACACTGTTTTAAATTTATTTTGCCGCCAAGATCAATTCGTGAAGTTCGGGACATGATAGTCCCCTCCACATTGTTGCTTGTCCTCAAGCAACCTCAGATTAGGTTGCTCTAAGATCTCCGCACCTTCCCAAGTAGCATCCTCGAGTGGCAGATTTTTCCACTTCACCAAATATTCCGGAATGACCTTGTTTCGTAGCCTTTTCTCCCTTACATCTAGCACGATCTCAGGCTCCAAAATCAATTTACCTTCATTGTCAAGAAGAGGTAGCTCTACCAAAGGTGCAACCTGCTGTCCTAGTGCCTTTTTCAAACAAGATACATGGAAGATGTTATGGATTCTGCTTCCTTGGGGCAAATCGAGTTCATATGTAACTTCCCCAATTCTTCTTGTGATCCAGAAAGGCCTATAGAATCTTGGCTTTAACTTTTCAGCACCATTCCCTTTGAGGGATGATTGTCTATAGGGCTGCAATCTCAGGTAAACCATGCCATTGACCTCAAAAACTTTCTCAATCCTCCACTGGTCTGCATATAACTTTTGCTGGTTTTGAGCACGTTGAAGATTTTCCTTGAGTGCGTTCATGATATCCACATTCTGCTACACCATATCTCTAGCACTTGGCACCTTACTGTTTGCAAGGATGAGATTCATAAAGGAAGTGGCGTCATATCCATGAAGTGTTTTAAAGGGAGACATACCGATGGACATGTGGTGTGTCGTGTTGTAGTAGAACTCACCTAAATGTAGCCATTTCACCCAAGCTGATTGCTGCCCTATCACATAGTTCCTTAGGTACTCCTCGATCCACTTGTTCACAATCTCTTTTTTCCCATCCGTTTGAGGGTGGTAGCTAGTACTTGGGGTTAATTCTGTGTGAGCCAAATGAAAAAGTTCTTGCCAAAACAAGATGATAAACCTGCTGTCCCTGTCACTCACAATATTCTTTGGTAGCCCAAGGAGTTTAAAGACTTCTTTAAAAAACAGATCATCAACTTGAGGAGCTTTGAATTCTAAAGTAATGGCGTAAAAATGAGCATACTTTGTTAGCCTATCCACCACAACATAAATGCAATCTCTACCATGCACCTTCAATAGTCCTGTGATGAAATCCATGGATATGCTTTCCCATTTCTGATTTGGAATGGAAAGGGGCTGCAACAAACCAGCTGGTAACACATGCCCAGTCTTATTTTGTTGGCACACCAAACACTCTCTAACATGCTGCAATATGTCATTTTTCAAGCCCTTTCATGAGGAGCGTTCCCTCACTTGGTTGTATGTCTTGTAGAAGCCTAGATGACCAGCAAGAGGGGTATCATGACAAGCTCTCATAATCCTCTCCTTGACCTTGGAGTGTGGCACAAGATACACCCGTTCCTTGTAGAGGATGATGTCTTCAACCACTTTGTACTTGTCATCAAGAACCCTTCCTTCCAAGATATCATTAGCAAACAAATCTTTGGCATACTCAACTATTATAGCCACTCTCCAATCAACAGATATATTAGTCATAGCATAGAGGTAAGGCTTCCTAGAAAGAGCATCGGCCACCACATTGTTCTTTCCCTTAACATATTCAATGTCAAAATCATAGGATTAAAGTTTGCTTATTTTTGCTACCTATCATTCAAATCACATTGATTGAGAAAGAACTTTAAACTGTTATGATCCGTTTTCACCACAAATTTCTCACAAACCAAATACTGTTTGAATTTTGCAAGGGCATGCATGATAGCCAACATCTCCTTGTCATAAATGGAAAAGACCTTCGACTCTGCGAGTTTTCTACTCTCATACGTAATGGGGTGCTTATTCTGCATCGACATTGCTCCAATACCTTCCCTTGATGCATCACACTCAAGTACAAAAGGAGATGAGAAATCTGGAATAGCCAAGACAGGGCATGAACTCATTAGCTCCTTAAGCTTATCAAAAGCTTGTTGTAGTGTGGGACTCCAACAAAAGGCTCCTTTCTTTGTCAAATTGGTTAATGGTGTTGCAAGCTGGAGAAACCCTTCACAAACCTTCTATAGTAGCTGCAAAGACCCACAAATCCCCTCAACTGTGTCAAGTTCTTAGGTCTAGGCCAATCCTGAATAGCCTTGATCTTCTCCTCGTCGATGCTAATCCCCTAAGCGCTGATCTTATGGCCCAAGTACAAAATCTCGGTCATTCCAAACTCACATTTCGACATCTTAGCATAAAATGAATGCCTCTCAAGAATATCAAGCACCTCCTCTATATGCTTCAAAATTTATAAGAATCAATTTTCTAATTTCTACTTGTAGTATTGAGTTAAAAATTAAAAGATTTTTTTGTTTTTACCCAGTTGTTTGTCTCTCCTTTGAATTGCGTGAGTTGAAGGAAAGAGCCTCCCCTCCGCACCCTTGTAGACCTTGAATAGATAGATCAAATATAGAAAGTTAATTATTATGTATGTAAAATGAATGTTTCTAGAGAGTTGACAATGCCAAATTCATAAATAAGATATATTAAATCAGATTTAGTAAATCTCACCTCCAACTCATCAAGAACTTTGTCTCGTATCTCAACATGTCAGACCATCTTATTAATGCATGAAATAACACCTACCATGACCTCCTCATCAGCCTTAAATGTATCAAAGAAGTATAACTTTGGGTTCATGTAGTAGGTCAAGGCATGTATTGGTTAGCGGAGTTGGTTTGTCAATTTGCAATCAATGATGCACCAACTGATTTCATGTTTTTATGTTTCCACCATAATAATGCAAAATGGTCTCTTTGGCCTTATCTATGGCCTCATAAAGGAAACCCATCAACATGTGATCCCCATCCACCATACGAAGAACTCTGACCAAAGGTGCTATCACCTAAAAAATTGAAAATAAATTTGAAATTGTTACAAAATTAACCCCTAAAAAAACAGCAAATAGATAATTTTGTATAAAGTTTATCTTTGTATTTGTTACTTACCTTGATTATCTCTTCTCCATTTTTAATAAGTCATCAAAAATTGTTCTTTAATCTTCTTCCCTTCAAATTTTTCGAAAAATGGAGACTCCAACCAAGCATTAGACAAACATTTTCTTGAGATGAGGAATTGTGGCAAGAATGCTATGCAAAGTGAGGAAGTGGCTAGCAAATTGAGTTGCTCTTGGTCACACAAGCTCCCTCCCATTTGTGTGCTTTCTCATCAAAGAAAGGACCCAAGTATGGTTATAGATAAATTTGGTAACCTATTTAGCATCTTCAACCACACTTTTGACCCATCCGATCTTCTCAATGTCCTCTAACAACAAATTTGACAATGTGCAACACAAGGAGTCTAAGAAATAGTAGGATGCCTCTCCATAATAAGTCTTTTGCGTCTACATATGCTATTGTGTTGTTAGTGATAAGTTGGACAACGTTCTCAACCCCAACCTCATTGATCACCTCGTGCAATAGATTGCACAAACTCTAAACATTTTTGACTTCATGCGAGGTATTTAGAGACTTCAAAAACACCAATGTACCATTAGAGGCCACTAAAAAATTAATGAGAGTTCTATTTCGTCCATCTTTCCATCCATTTGATAAGATGTTGTAGCCTTTTTCCCGCCATACTTCTTTTTGATCATCAAGCACAAGCCGTGTGTTTTTTACAGTTTCGTCTAGCAATGGCCCATTCAATTCTCTCACTGTTGGAGTCTTAAACCCCTTACCAACAACTGTTAATGCATTCACCAACCCTTCCCAATATGGGTTGTTCACCATATTGAAGGGTAAATTATTATAGTATCAAAATTTTTTTGCTGCCATCTTAGCTTCATGGTCTTTTTCCTTATTCCAAGCGGTACCTTCAAGTGAGGGATGTGCTCTTGGAACATTGCATGGAATAAAGAAATTAGAAATTTGGTGATGATGAAGGAATATGGCTAGAAATAGAACCCTTAGGATTCTCACCAATAGAGGAATGTGGATGACAAATGCTTGGAGTTGGGGTAACAAAGGAATCTGTAGATACATTCTTGATTCATCATTGATGCTATTGCTTGCTTTGTTTTCTGCTTTTCTACTTTTTTCATTTCAAACTCAGCAAGTCAAGCATTCATCTCTCTTGTAACCTTTTTAGACACCTTAGGCATGCCTTCACATTTTGTCCAAGTATTTTAGCAAGGTGGTATTTTAATTTATTAATTCCTCCGGTCATAGGCTGCTTGCATTCTTACAAGTGACTTGGCCCTTGATAGCTCCCGTTGTCCCATACTTCCATGTAGGATCTTTTCTACCACTCATTTGTGTTGAACTTGACATTGCTATTTTAACATGGGAAAAAAATTAGTAGGATTTTGAAAAAAATCAGCAGCAAGCAAAATGATAAGCATTCATCTGAAAAAAATAGAATGAAAATAGAAGCTAAAAGTGTTAGGAAATAAGGGTTGAGGGGAAATGGAAATTTTTTTGATAGCATTTCACCTAGTTTTTCAAGTTTTTTAAATTTTCAACTAAAAAAATAGAAAAAGAAAATAATAGTTACATGTTTGATGATTTGATCAAATTTGAATTCTTAAATTTTCTTTATCAAATAGTTTTCTTGCTATGTCGATGCTTTGCTGGGGTGAAATGGATGAATAAGAGCAAAAAATGACCAAAAAAAGATAAATTTTCACTTAGAAATGCATAGCTGCTATGTTTAGGCACCACAAGAGTCCAAACTTAGGACTCGAGAATCTAAGCTTGAGGCTTGATGGGTTTTGGAGCAAGACTTCGTCGAGTACTCTCCAAGGCTCGGCAAGACTTGGCGTGTGAGTCTAGTCGACGTGGTGCAACCAGCTTAGAGACTTGTGAGTTTGGTGAGTCGTGCAAAGTACTCGCCGAGTCCTCAAACTATGATTAAGAGGAACATATTCACCTCTAGGAGGGGGGAGAAGTTTGTAGTTGTACATAGTTCCTTGCATCTATTGACTGCAACACACTTATGTACAATGAGAGTACAGTAGTCAAATGGGATGTAGAGCTAGAGGAACCAACCATGTTGATGATGATGTGACACAAGTAGGGTTGGTTGGTATTGGTTTGGAGGAAGTTGACCCAGAGAAGTCCAATAGTTCAAGTGATGATTAGAGGTATTAGGCCATTGGCCAATTGTATTTGAATTTTGAATGTAATCATCATTTTGAATGTATTATAAATATATTGATATTCAACATTTTCATTGTTCAATGCAATATGTTTAGTATTTTAAAGCTTGATTTCTTATTCCTTGTACATTTTTTTATAAGAATTGTTTAAGTACCACATATATTTGTACTACCATCCCCAAATCTAGGCCCTGGTTCCCTTGTCCCATTCTTCTAAGACTCTATGGAACATAGGTAATAATACCTTCAAGTAAGTTGATGACGACTGCCTCAGTTGATTCATTCATTGCTACAACTTTGCCAACTAGTGAAGTAGTCCACGGCTGTCAATATGAACCCATGCCTTGCATTGGAAGGAGGATTGATTGTCTCAGTGAAGTCTAGCCCCCACTGCACTAAAGGCTAGTTGGCAGAAATGGGCATCAAGGAAATCTATGCATTTCTTTTGTTTCTAGTGTCAAATGGATACTCTTGGTAGGTTCTTACCCATTTGTGGGTGTCAGAAAGCATTCTAGGCCAAGTGTTCCCACCTCTCATGAACTTGGTTGCAGTGGTTTGAGTGCCCACCTGAAAGGCCTTGGTGGAACTCCATTAGTAGTGGTGGGACTCTTTTTCTTCATGTATACCTTAGCAGCACCCCTTTGTAATTTCTTCGGAAAAGGATGCCATCAATCAACCTGAATGGTGATGCCTATAATTTGTAAGCCTTGTCCTAGCTAAGTTTAGACCAACAGGGTATTGCCTTGTTTCTATAAATCTGGTTCTGTCTTCAATCTAGTTAGTCTCTTGCTTCTGTTCATGTAGCATGCAGTTCTCTTCTTTTTCCTGCTCTATTTCTATCTCCTTGGAAAAAAGAACCTCATCATATTTAACAAGTGTGTGAAAATGAACACAGATGATTTAACAGTATATTTCTTGTCTGGGTAAATGATTCATATTTATACTAGGCTCTAATATAGCTTGTCTGCCATAAAAAGAGTAGCATTATATACATTAATTCTTCTATATTTGTTGCCTGATGGAGGGTTGTCCTTGCTTTAATAAGTACAGAACACAAGGAGTTACACAGAATCAGCTGGCTAAGGAATTTGGAATAAAAGGGAATAAATTGTTTTATATTGTAAGGAGCCTTGAGTCTCGAGGCTTGCTGGTAAGACAGTCAACTCTCGTACGTACAAAGGGAGGTGGTTCTGAAGCTGAAAATGGGTTCAAAAGCAACTCTATTGTTAATACCAACTTAATTCATTTATCTCGTTATGCAAAGCATCTAAATTTAAGCTCTCAACAGCGGTTTGAGATTAGAAAGTCCAATGCTTCAGAATTTATTGAAGATAGAAATATGCCTTCTGGAATGGAAGGTATTGGACAGGGGGGTAGAGAAGACCTCCTCATTAAGGATGATTTGCCAGCAATGAAATCTGTATGTGATAAACTAGAGGAATCAGATGGCAAGGTATTTCTTTGATGTTAACATTTGTAAATACCATGTTTAATTTTGAATGGTTTATGGCATATGCTTCTGTAGCTAACTAATAAGAGTTGTTCCTTTTGCCATTTTAAAGGTTCTTGTGGTTTCAGATTTGAAAGTGAGTCTTGGATACCGCATGACTGTAGGGCATCGAGCATGGCGCAGAGTATGCTTTACTTGCTACCAAATTAAATTAATGTCTCTAAGTTGAAGTTTTAGTTCTCATTAATCTGTTATAGAAGGCATAAAATCATGGCGGCAATGCTTGTAATTAGAACTGTTACATAGCTCCTGTGTAGAATGAGAAAATAATCTCATATTACAATCTTTTACAGATATCAAAAAGGTTGATGGCAGCTGGACTTGTGGAACTCTTCCAGGCTCGTATTGATAAAAAGGTGTGCCTTTTGTAGATGATTTGAGTCTTGGATGGTAGATGGCAATTTAAATGCAAAGGATTAGTAACTTCTATTGAATTCAAGTGATTTCACTGTGGCATATTGACTGCAAAGGTTTCTCCTCTTTTTTCCCTTAAGAGATTTAGAATCAAGATGGTCTAGTGTTATCAACTTATTTCTGATGGACTAGCAAGGACTCAAATGCACTTCCTCTCATTAGCATATGCTGGGGTGTTAATACTGCTAAGCTAATAAATCTCATTGAGGTTTGGAATGCTGATTGTTCTTTCAGCAACCCCTTAAGCCATTTCTTAATTAATGCTCCTTGTCAGGCTTTGATACCATGTCATTTTCCATTTACCAGCTAGTACTGAACCTTTCATTAGCATGTGGGGGTCCTCTATGATGAGAGACAGGCCCTTTGTGGTCCAGAGCATAGCGTGTCCTGCCAAACCTAGTTATTTAATTCTAGTTCTACACTTACCCATCCATAGATTTGTGGTTTCAGTTAAAATTTCCCTAAAGAAATTACCATTCAATTGCTACTGTCACATAATACAAATGCTAGCAGGGAAGTCTTATTGGCTTCACATACACACACCATCGAACTTTTGCATCTTATCTTTTATTTAAAAGGAGCCACATTTGGTATAGAATTTTTATTTCCCTTGAGAAATAACAGCAATCTTGGTATTGAAATTTCTGGATATATCTACATTTTTGTTTTTATTCTGAGATTTCAGGTGTGCTACGTCATTCATCATTAGATTGATGAACTGCTGAGCAAAATAAACCAGGTAAGAGGCATAAACATAGTCACCCAGGAGATTGGAACAGGGACACCTTTTTTAATAATAATGGGTACCCGTACACATGTACCATGTGAAACTATAAAATATAATTCATAAATATGTAACTTCAGAAATTAAAAAATAGTAGTATACAGTCAATAAACAACTTTAAAACAACAGAACACATACAAATTGAATTTTTTGCAAATGTGATTATGACATGGCAATTAATTGATTACGGTAAGCAAAGAATAATAGATACTACTGTTGCCTGTTTTAATAAAACATTTTAATAGGAGACTGCTGTTCAAGTCAGGAGAATACACAGAAGATGCAGAATAAAGTCTCCTGGCAGTGGGAATTGTTTCTGTACTAGTCTCTGGGTTATTGGAGATGTGTCTTCTGATTTTGGTGGGAATAAACATTTAAATACTAAAGTACTAAGTGCAAAAATGATTACAAGTGTGTAGGCTTGGCTTTGGAACATTTTTTCATAGGTTTAAAGTTTAAATATATTTCTTAGCAGACAGAAAATTAAGAGTTAGTCTATGTAGGAATAAAGTATAATTAGGGTAAGTTTTGAAAGTTTTAAATGGGAAGAGAAAATATGGGTAGAAATGTCTAAGCAAATAGATTAAAATTGAGATATACAGTAAAGGTTTTATAAGGTTCCAAAATAATTTGTCAAACATAGGTCTCCAAACGTGGCTCAGGGTAAGCTCATTTCTCAATGATTTTATTGGGTTTAAGTTCAATTTTCTTTAGTTCTCCACCAAGGCTATTATGAAATTGTTAGATTTTGATGAGGACTTTAATACTATCAAGGCAAATGAGATGTTTAGTCTGCATAACGTTCTTCTAAGGACATTCTATCTTACTGGTCACAGTTAATGTCTGGAACATGTTTTTGAGTCTAGTTTGAATTGCATGCCCAGTAATAGTTAATAAGTTTCTACATGAATATGGAATCTTATTAATGCTTTTGGAGTTGATAAACAGCTGAAATTAAAATGCAGATATATCTAGTAAAACATATACAAATATAGTTGGTATGAGTTTTCCACAGTCCATGAAGATAATATTATATACAAATATGACTAACTGTGGATATCTGTCCTTAATGACAGTCCACGAATTTTTATTGTGACTGTGTATAGATTGATGGATATTTATGGGTTTAGGGGTTAGAGGTGAAATATTCAACAGATTTTATCTTCTGATGTTTTTACTGATCAATAACTTCTATTCAGGTGGTGCAATGCATTCGTCTCTTGAAGAGTTTTGATGCTAAAGCTTTTCATCCAAAACTTCCCAATAGTGGGAATGATGAATATGAGCTAGAATCGATGAGGAAAGCAAAACGTGGCCAAGCGACTGAACAGCTTGTGGAAATTCCTATTGATCATCAAATTTATGATATGATTGAAAGTGAGGGGTCTAAAGGATTGACTGTCACAGAGGTTTACTTTGAAATGTTCAAGTTTTTATACGTGTTTTCCATTTATTCATTCATACTTTTAATTTTGGACTAGTTTCTCTAATGAATTAATTCTACCTAGCAGTATCTGAGACATGTGAATGAACGAGACACTCTCAGAGTTGGTTTGCAGATACTAATGAATTTAAATTGTGATTTTGCAGATGTGGAAAAGGCTTGGGCTTAATTATAAGAGGAATTATTACCGACTTACCAACATGGTCTCAAGGTTTGGTTTACATTTACAAGCAGAAAGTCACAAAAGATCAATGCATTATCGTGTGTGGACATCAAACAATCTTAATTCCTATGAGAATGACTGTCCAGCCAACAGTGAACAAAATGTGCCACAAGAAGCACATGGATCTGAACTTGCTCTTGTTGATGGTGGGGAAAGGCTAATTGGTGGTTCATACAATCCCAGTACAGAAACACGTTTCAATTCTATGAGGAAAAGTCATAAACAAGAAGAAGCTGTTTCTCAGTGTGGAAGATTGAAAATAAAAATAAAACAGAAAAAATCGGGATTACAAAAAGGAGGTTTTAACCTTGCTGATAATTGTCAAGCATTAGTCTGTGCTGAGACCACCATAAAGCAGTTAGATCCTGATGGCCACATGTATGGAGGAGAAGAGAACATTTTCCCAAAAACTTCAAGGACACAGCACTTGCAATTTGATGAAAAAATTCATATGGCTCAACCTATTAATTCTACCACTCCAATGCTGCGAGCAGGTCAAAGATACCCCTGTCTTACAGTAACAACTGTGAGTGCTCAAAGAGAACAACGAATATTGGAGAGATTACATGTAAGATCAAAACCTACTTAAGTGTATTATGTTTCTGACATTTCCTTTGTCCTTTTAATTTTTTTTTGAGAAACATAGTGTTATATATTATGGGAATAAACATTATCTGCTGATGTGAATTTTTGCAGTTTTCTGAAATTTCTCTTATTTCTTAGAATTCTTATGAGAACAAATGTTTACAAAGATATCAAACAGATGAGATGTAATTTAGTGATTGAAAGTGAATAACTTAGGTCATGGATCAGTGTTATACAGTCTATTCATGCACAGATTCAGAGAAGTTTTAAAGAGTATCCTGGCACAAATTCTTAGCATATCCACTAATTAATATAATTAATCAATCCTAGTTCATATGAAAGCTTTTGGATTAAAATTTTTTAGGAAATTTTTGCATAAATCTCCTAAGCAGTTTTAATCGAGAAGCTTCCATATGGACTATAATGAGTGGAAATATCATATCTTTAATTCCAGTTTAGTTTATTTTCTCAGAAATCATTTATGATAAATTACATTGCATAAAAAGATAAATTGCTGTATCAAAACTACTCATTGTCAGTGGGAAGTTACTTTAATCTTATGTGCCCTCTTTTGAGGTACTGATTTATTGTTATGTGCAGGGGCTGAAAATTGCTGTATCAAAACTACTAATTGTCAGTAGGAAGTTACTTTAATCTTATGTGCCCTCTTTGAGGATACTGATTTATTGTTATGTGCAGGGGCTGAAAATTGCTGTATCAAAACTACTCATTGTCAGTAGGAAGTTACTTTAATCTTATGTGCCTTCTTTGGATACTGATTTATTTTTATATGCAGGCCCTTTTTTGTTAGTCCCAAACTTATATGTAGAGCTTTTTATCTACCACTCAATTCTTACCCCTAGTTGGAACTCTTTCATGACATAATTGATGACATTATAATTTTGGAATCACAGAATTCTTATTTAGGAAAAAAAGCTTTAGTTGTTAAAGTTTCAACTGTTTAAAGCTTTCTCAGTGTCGCTCCAACCATAGATTCAAAACTCATGACTAGGCAAAATTTGGAAGATCCAGTTTTGACTCAGCGACTTGGCAAAAACTCTGCAAACTAAAAACAAAAATAAATTCATTAAAAGACATGAACATCATGCAAGTGCAGTTAGAAAACATTTGAAATGAGTCTGTAGAACATTGGGGAAGCATTTCCTTTTCAATTTGAATAAAAAAGAGTACAATATTACATCAACATGTGAATACAATAGCTGATAATATGATATCAATCACACAATGATTCAGAATCATAATAAAAAGTTACAATTTCATTCAAGCTCCAGTAATTTATACTTTTGTCTTCCCCACACACATCCTACTGATGGTTGGGACTCTACTCCATGTCGCTTGCAATTCCAGCACTGCCCTCAAACTACAAGGTAATGACTTCTCCTTAAGACCATTCTCATCCTCAATCATGATATCCAATCCAATGCCCCCTACTTCTACTTCTGCTGCACCCTCTTCTACTTCTCTCTCAAATTTGGCAATCTCATCTTCTGTAAAAATGGGGTTCTTGTCGCGGGTAGTCCAATCACTATTAGAGCAATGTCATTCAAGCCAATTGCCTCACAACTAATTGAGACCTCCATCTTTTTTCAGAGAAGTTGAAGATTGTGTTGTATGAAGATGAGGTCATTGAGACACTTTTATGTCAACCTATTTTGCTTCTTAATATGAATGGAATCAAGTAAACTACAATTGTGCTCATATTCAGAAGGGCCACAAGGTTGAAACAAAATTCAAAGATTTGGCCTTCGAAGATTTGAGGTTTTTGCAACCCAATCTTCACACCAAGCAGTTAAAAAAAAGCATTCACAAGTTTGTAAGTAAGCAATCCAATGATATTTAAACTGGAATGAATCCTAATATAGAGCAGTTTTGATAATTAGTAAGTTTCTTATTTTTTTGTTAATATGGGAAGTAATTGGTGTTATTTTTAGGTGATCAGATTAATTGCACAGAAAAATAATTCGAAATCAGTCAAAATAACACAGCATATACCCTGGGAAAACCCTCCTCTTGAGGGAGAAAAACCCAGCAACAAAGATCTCTCTTATATTTGATGCAACACTGGCAATTTTACATATTACAATGGGGTCTAACACAAGACCGATATTCAGCACTGGCAAGATGACAAAAGAACATATAACAGTTTCCCAAATCGTACCTGTTATATATGAAATGACTGTCTACAAGAATAGCATTTGACAATACTCACAAACACAATTGGTTCTCAACCTGTTAGATATGAATTCGCATCATAATGCTTCACACTGATCTTCACCCTTGAGTTCGCACAGATTTGAAGTGGAGAGTTAGCAACTTAGCACAGATCCAATATGACTGAGTTCGCATGCATCTAACACAGATATGAAGAGCTCGCATCTAACACAGATCAGAATGGCAGAGATCACAATAATTCACAGTCTCTTATTCGCACTTAATTGATATCCCTGAACTGATATATTCGCTCTCAAATATTAGCTAAGTTCGCACTTGATCATCAGATGTGTTTGCACTAGAATAACAGCTGAGTTCGCACTTGATTGATATCCCTGAACTGATATATTCGCTCTCAAATATTAGCTAAGTTCGCACTTGATCATCAGATGTGTTTGCACTAGAATAACAGCTGAGTTCGCACTTGAGTAAAATGATCGAACTGATCTTCTTCTTCGGTTGAATGCAATGGACCAACAAACTGAATATATATACAGATAAGTGGGTTGAAACTAATCCTTCATGTCGGCCTTAATAAATGTTCACACCTCTACACAAGAGGTCGGCCACCTTATGATAAATCATGAATATCCTTTAATGATAGTCGGCCTCAAATAAATATTAAATATATTCTAATATAAGATCATCTCGAATTCTTTTATGTCGGCCATAATATGAGATGAGTATAATACAAAACAGTGAATATAAATTGAATAGCCAACGGCTATCATTCAATTTATGTCTTCCATGAAAGTGCTGAGCTGGAAGGAGCTACCGAAGCTGCTAACACATTAACAATTGGCAGATATGACATTTAAAGTTTGACAGAACTGAAGGTAGCTTTCTGAAGGCCACCATAAATAGGTCAATTCATGCATGATTGCATGTTTTTTTGTTTGTTCATTTTTTTGATTTACTTCTTTTTATATCTTCATACCCTATTTTGCATTAAGCATAGCAACTAGTTTTAACTTTTACTGTAGGTGCCTAGTCCACTGTTCGAGCAGATAGAGATATTAGCATACCACCTAATGAGCACAGGTTTTTGATCTACTTTCGTCCTGGGATATAGTAATGGACAATGATGGCCTAGAGACCTTTTGGACATTAAAATCTTTTCTCAATGTCTTCCTTTCTGAGATGACTAGCTTTTCTTTGTAGTATTACTAAGCATTCTCTCGTCATGGATTATGTACCTAATTATAGTCTCAGTCACTGACCACTAGTTCAGTGGAAATTAATAAGCATTTCATTTCATTGCTAAAAATTAGCTTTTTCAGTACTATTTGCATCCTTGGAGAACCCCTTTTTGCTCCTTTCAAAATCCATTGCTATCTTCTTCACTAAACTTTTTTGTTTTCTAGTGAAGTTACCAGTCTTGGTATGGATGCAGGTTTGGGTACGGGTACTGGGTACGGTGGCATGACATTTTTTTTCCTTGGGTACGAGTATATACACACACACACATGCACACACATACATGGAAACACTCATAAATTCTTAATTCAATGATTTGTCAAATGTCAATACACAGAAAACTACAATCAATATTTAATAATCTTCATATAGCTCTTCATCAAAAGCATCAAAGTCAACATTTGGTTCAATTTAATTTGAACCACAATGAGTTACGATGCCACTTCCACTAGCCATGTACTGTACAAGATTTCTAACAAATTGTGCAACAATAACGTCTAAGTCAACAAACTCAAGAGTTAGATTCCATGTCCTTGTCACCCCCTCATTGTAATCAAGTTTCTTATATGACAAGAGATCCTAATAATGGTGTTGAGAGGGGCAGCACCCTCAGTGTGTTCCCTGTCACGGTATAGGGTGGGGTCAAGGTGTAGAGACCCCACCACCAAGCCCAAATTAAGGCCTTTGAAACCACACAAACCTTCATGATGCTCGCTATTTTCACAATGTTATCACTTTAAGAGAAAAAATAGATATGCAAGCACTTTTTTCCTATATTTTTTTTAGGCAGCCCTCGGGTCCCCTTGGGTTTGCCTAGGTTCGTCTGGGGTCTTTCCTAGGCATCTTGGGTTCCTTGTGAAGGATCCACAGGGAACCTAAGCACGAAAGGACCCACAGGGAACCCAGGGTGCCCAAGAGAGACCCTGGGCGAACCTAGAGGGGAACCGGCCTGAGACCCCAACCCAAATTGAATCCATACAAGTACGTGGGGGGTTCTAGAGGTACCTGGTAACATAGTTTTCCAGTTAAGCTAGTTAAGATAAGATATGAGAGAGTGAAATTGAAAAACTAATATGGCAGATTAGCTTTAAAAACATATTTGCATGGTATGGTGTGTTTGTTTTGCATAACTTAAAATGTGTTGTTTGGCATATCCTGTTTTTGTTTTTAAGTCAGGGAAAAGACAAAATGGTGAAAATATTTCATCTATATCCATTACATTTTCTTATATTATTTTGTTTTAATATTTGAATCCTTACATGATCCATCTGGCTTACTGGCATTTACTTCATTTTTTCATGACCAAACATGGTTATGAAGCATATTATCAGATGTATAGATGCCGCTCTTTGCAATTAACAATTTAACACAATCATGTAAATTGATCAGTGTATAGATCATTTAATTTTAGTATGATTGCTTATCAATATTTACTGTATGTTTTTTCTTGTTTGATTGCATGATCTCTCATCTTCTGTGATGATTATTTTCTTCTCATGCTGGCCTCTGGCTACAGGTGGAAAAGTTTATTTTAAGGGTTGAGCTATACAGGTGGCTTGAAGATCTTGAAAAAGGAAAAAGTACAACAATGGACAGGAAGACATTGACACGTGCTCTACAAAGACTTCAAAATGAGGGTCACTGTAAGTCTATATTAGTTAGCGTACCTGTTGTAACCAACTGTGGCCGGAGTCGAACAACTGAAGTAGTCTTGCATCCATCTGTTGAAGTAGGACCAGAACTTATGGAGCAAATTCATGAAAAATTAAGAAATTTTGAAATGCAAAGTCGTGGACAGGGATTAGCTAGGTCAAAGAATGATGATTCTGTACCTATTCTAACTGGAATAAAGAGGACACCGAACTCTGAACCTTCAGATTTTCAATCAGTTAGAGCAGAGTCCATGCGTGCCAATGGTTTTATTCCTGCAAAGATGGTTCGCATTAAATTGTTACATCAATTTTTGTGGGCTTATGTAAGCAGTTTACCAGACTGGGATGCTGCATTGTCTTCTGGGAAACATGGATATGATGTAAAGAATCCAAATAGTACATGTAAATTATTTTCCTTGGATGGTGCCATTAAAGCAATGCCACTGGAATTGTTTATGCAAGTAATTGGATCTGTGAAGAAAATTGGAGATTTGGCTGAAAATTGCAGGCTTGGACTGTGCTTATGTGACCTCCCAGAGCAGGAATTTAAATGTCTCATGGATACACATGCAACTGGACGTCTCTCTTGGCTCATTGACGTGATAAGGCGATTAAAGGTAAGTTTCGTGCTTTGTTTGAATGATCAAGTAAATATCTTATTTAGTAGATGTCAATACCTTGTGGAGTGGTACTTGAAATACTTATTCCAATTTACCATAAAGTTGATTAGATGTTCTAAGATTTTATCCTGATAAAAGTTACTTACGTTTAGTGTTTGTTCCAAGTGGACTGAACCTATGATTAACATTTGGCATATACTTTTTGTTGAAATCAATCGATTCCAATCTTTTGGGTTTCATTTGGAGGTCATAAATGCTATCCGCAATATCTACAAAATGAGAATGCACAAAAAAATCATTCAGGCAGCCAAACAGTTTAACTAGTTGTTAATTTCTGTATTTACTATTTTCACATATGTGAATAACATTATTTTATCAAACAGGGCCTGTACATATTTTTCTTTTAAATTCTGTTTTTCCCGAACTCTCTTTTTTAAGTCCTTCAAAATTGAATGAATGGCATATGATCACTCAGGGACAAGTGAACCAAATTACATATCCCCTGACAATCCCAATGTGAGGTAATTTGAAAGCATATGAACTTCATATGACTCAAAAGCTTGATGATAACAAAAGATAATATCTCCAAACATGCAGTATATCCAATGTTAAGCTGATGTAAATCCACGTCCAGGATAGGAGAACAGTAGAATGAATTTAGCATGACTCAAAAGATTGATGATAAATGATGATAATACCCCAAACCATAGTGCAGTACAGGCAAGATGCAAAAAATACATTTTCAGGATAGCCGATTTTAAGCTTATGAAAGTGGCTTGGTATAAGGCTTATGCCATGAACTCTTTAAAAACGAGAACACCACAAGTGAGCAAATTCAAAGATTGATCAGCACTGCAGAAAAGGCTCTGATGCATGTCAAGAACAAGTGCAGACAATAAGAATTAAAGAGAACAAGAGTAGAATGCACACAAGATACTGAGAATATCCAGATTCTAAATGGTTGATAATGCTTGAATGTATATGCTACATTTCTTGGGTTAGCACAATGAGAGTAAGTGCTCTTGACATGTGAACATGCCTGGAAGGTTCCCAAAGTATGCACAAGTACAAGTGGAAGATTCCAGGAAAGATGCACAAGCACAAGGGTTCCATAGAGTATATACAAGTAAAAACATGCACAAGTACAAGTGAGAAATTTCCTAAAGATTGGTAGCAATCCAAATAGAGAAAAAAGTAAAAAGACTACAATAAAATCAAGTTACTATATATCAAGACATGATGGCACTTATACTAGCTAAGTAAATGTAATGACCAACAAGATATCTCTCTGTTTTTTGGTGGTATATTTTATTGAGCTATGCAATGGAGAGTTGCACTCTTTGGAGATCCCTACATTCACGAAATTATTTTTTGGAGCTTTCGGGCTTTACTTGAACCTGATATTGTCATTTATTTCCCTAGTATGATGTACATTGTATGATAATTTTCAAGGGTACTGATACAGAATTTTATATGTAGAATTGTAATGTTCTATGAATATCTTAGCAATCCAGGCTTATGTGGAGATTAAACTTCCTAAATGATAAATTGTCTCTGCTGGTGCAAAGGCCAGATCTGAGATGCTTCCTCACCTTCTTTGGACAAGGAGGGAAACTATGTCACAATGTTTGTGTTTGTGTTCAGTGAACAAAAAATTTGAAACAAGTTCATCAACTAATAAAATCCAGAAAAAATTGTAATTAAATTCAAATAATTCAAATCTGCAATTGAAATCTTATTAAATTATATTCAATTAAATATAAAATATTAAAAATAAACTGGAAAATATTAAATTTAAATCTAGTCAAAATATATTAAATATTAATAATAGTTTATAAAATTATAAATATTAATAAATGTTATTTAATTTAAAATTTGAAACCTAAAACTAATATAAATTTTCCTATGTTCCATGGTGGGGGGATGGCGATATATGAATTTTTCAATATATATATATATATATATATGAATTTTTAAAAATATATTATATATAGAGAGAGAACGAGAGCAATTTGAAATATAACTTACAACCAAGAGAAAACTAATTTACATTGATAAGTGATAGCATCATAGCAATAATATCAATATGTGCATAAATAATGACAGCAGTAGTATAACAGCAGTATAAACTATAAAGTATAAACACTAATAAGTTAGAATCGGCTCCCAGCAAACAGGTATATGAGTTTATGTTTTATGTTTTTTGCTTTTAGGTATATGAGGGGCATGGGAGGGTCTGTGGGACCCCCACACCAAAGACAAACCAATAAAATTTAAAAAAAAACAATGAATTTTTAATTTTAACTTTTGTTTTTTAAGTGACGCCATGGGGGATGCCAAGACGTTTCCGATACAATTAGGGGATGCCTATCCGTACCCTGGCCGTTTTGGGGATGGCTAGGCATCCCTTCAGTTTTGCAGACGTTTCCTAGATCAAGGACACGTTTCCTAGCATTTCCTAAAAATGCAAAATTGGAGGGGACAGCTGGGGGACGTCCCTTGACATCCTCCCGTCCCTGAAACGCCTCAGGGGATGCGGACATAGGGTTTAGGGGTGGGGATGCGTCCCTGCGTAACATAGAAATTTTCTTATAAACCAAAAATAAGTCTGCTTCCATTAAGCACTCAATCTTTGGATATCTTGACCCTAAGCCAACAAATTCTCCAGCAGAGTTTGCAGGCCACATTATATGATAAACACAGATGCAGTGTGCTTAACGTTGCAGCTTTTCAGGGACAAAAAAATCTTTGTGGATGGCTTTTAGTCCAAGATATCATCAACATGGATGCCGAGGATAATGAAGAGTGAACTGCTCTATATTATGCAGTCAGTAGCAAACATGATGATACCCTAGATGTTATTTTAAAATACATACATATACACACCAAGATAGTGCCAGTTGTAACTTGTTATTTATAACTACTCCATGCCCACATCCATATGCTTACTAACCTGATTAATGCTAAATTATGATTACTGACACAGTATATTGCTTATTATCACATGGATTTATTGATTACTTTAAGTCTGTATTTTTATGATAGCTCCATCATCTTTGTTGTAGTCAAATGTAATTTTGATAAATAGCTATTTGATTATGTGTATAATACTATAATGGAATGGTTTATGCTTCTAGTTGCTCCGGCTTGTGATGGTCAAGGGACATGAGGAAGACGATGGTGATGCAGTTCCCCAGGCTGTTCTAACATATGCTATGGAACTCAAACCTTACATTGACGAGCCTGTACCTCGTGCAGTTCCATCATTGACTGTGAATGTTTTTGACCTTAGACCAAGGGTGCGACATGACTTTGTCCTCTCCAGCAGGGATGCATTGGACGCATACTGGAAAACTCTTGAATATTGCTTTTGTGCTGCAGATCCAACTATTGCAGCTCGTGCTTTTCCTGGATCTAGTGTACCCGAGGTATTTATACATGCTTATGAGCTATAAGTTTGTGTTGCAAGAAGATAGGCTTTGTTGACTGTGTTCTTTGAGTGTTCTTTGTCCTGGATCTGCCACAATCCTCTATTTAGACTAGGATGAAGTTCTGCCACACAGCAGTTTTGAATTCATTTATAGCATAACTTGTTTTTTGTTAATACTAAGTTGTGACTATATGTATTTTTCAATTTTATCTTCAGATTTTCTTACAGCGTTCTTGGACATCAGTTCGGGTTATGACTGTTGATCAGCGAACAGAGTTGCTGAAGCGTGTTGCAAATGATGATCTTGAGAAGCGCATGTCATTCAAGGAATGTGTTAAGATTGCCAAGGATCTAAATCTTACTTTGGAACAGGTTATATTTTACCTTCATAGTAAACTGTACTGCTAACTCAACATTATCTATCATAAAGTTACTTCCCCCAAACAAATTATGTATCATAGAGTTGATTTTACTTTTCATCTCATTAAATTGTTTGTTTATTATGCCCCTTGGTTCCTGCTTCTTGAATGTTTGTAAATTTATCAACAGACCTGCACAGCTTCCACTGACAATGTGCTTACTGATTTAGCATCAATATCTATGTATAAGAAGAGAAATGAAACTTAGTTGATAGGGTGAGACATTGTAGCTTTTTCTTTTACGATTTGTACAAGTTGAACATTTCTTAAATATATTTCTTTCTCCCCTTTGGAAGGCTTGAATCCATTTCTTCTCTCTACTTTTTTTGCTTCTCTTTTTAGATATAGAAATAAGGATGCTTAATCAGTAGGGACATTGACAACAAAGGTAGAGAGAAGAAATGGAACTTTAGTTGATAGGGTGAGACATTGTAGCTTCTTTTACAATTTGTACAAATTGAACATATCTTAACCATATTTCTTGTTTTTCCTTGGAATGTTTGAATTCATTTTTTCTAAGTTGCTGGTTCTGGTACGAATCCTGGTTCGGGTTTGTTGTTCTGACAAATTTATTTTGGGTTTAGGTTTGTCTGTACAAAAAACATGTAAAAATCACATATATATATCCTAAAAGCCGCTGGATTAGAATATCACATAGCATCATATAAACAACAAAACCACCATAAACTTGAATGTTATTTAATACATGCATGATAAATATTATAAAATATTCATCGTTCAAACTTCAAGTTCAATATTAAAATAATAGTATCAATTTCAACAATTGGTTTTGAACTTTAAATCATCAATATCATCATCATGGTTGACATTAGATGATGTAGGAACATAAGATGAACCACAAGCAGAGCCATTGCCACTGCCACTTGCACTAAAAGTGTGTTGGCTTTCAGACTCCTCAAATGCAATATGTTGGGAAGTGGAAGCACCCAAGTCAGCATGCTTTCTGTATCCCACAACTTCATGTCCCCTTCCTTGTAGTCAAGTTGCTTGTGCGATGGGAGATGCAAATTGGAGTGCACATATACTAAGTTCTTCGCTTTTTTTGAGTGCAATCTATTGCGCTTTACTGAGTGGATGAAAGATTATGTGCTCTAATTCCTTTCAGATGCAGATAAACTAGCAACCTATGAAGACAAAGTAAATAGTTAAAGTTATACATTATAAAAATAAAAAAAATAAAAAGCTATAAATAAAAGTTGGAAGTTGAAACTTTAAAGACTAAAAAATAAAAAATTATTAAATTCACTTGTGATAAAACTTTGATTGCAAGGGGTTGTAGTTGTTGGAATTGTTGGCCATGGAAGTATCACCAACTATGAGCATCCTTTCTAAACTTTATTAAGAAAAACAAGATGGTAAAAAAATGATTGATTATTTACAAGAAGTTGAACGCTTCATATAGAATTAACAAAGATACACAATTAGCAAGTTTCTAAAAGAAACTGTAGGAGATCAAATGAACGATCTTATCCAGAATATTACACTATAATACAACATTGATCATTAATAAATTAATTAATAAATATTATTTTAATACCCTCCCTTAATGCTCAATCTGTCAACTACACTAAGATGCCCCCTGAATTTTACAAACTTATTTGGACTGAGCGACTTGGTGAGAATATCTGTTGTCTGCTCCTCTGTTGGAACATACATCAACTGAATTGATCCGTCTTCAACAAGCTTCCGAATGAAGTGACAATGAGTTTCCACATGCTTGGTTCTTTCATGGAAGACTAAATTTTTGGCAAGTTTGAGAACTCCTTGATTGTCACAGAACAAGGGAGTTGGACTTGCTTGAGATATTTGCATATTCGCAAGCATCCGGCGAAGCCAAACTGCTTCACAAGTTGCTTTAATTGCTCCCTGATACTTTGCTTTTGTCGAGGAGGGAGTCATTGCCTACTGCTTCTTACTAGTCCAAGTGACTGCACTAGATCCCAAACTGAAAACATACCCAGTTGTTGATTTTCTGTCATCAACTGAACTTGCCCAATCTAAGTTTGTGAAACCAATGAGTTTAGGATCGTGACTCCTAGTCTAAAGAAGTCCAAAATCAAAAGTGCCCTTAACATAATGCAACACATGCTTCGCTGCTACCCAATGATTAGCCTTGGGGGCTGTTATGAAGCGTGAAATGTAGCTCACTGCAAAACTGAGGTCAGGTCTAGTGGCAGTGAGATAAATGACGTTGCCCACTAGTTGCCTGAACAAGGATTCATCTACTATAGGTGAGTCTGATTTAGCTGACAACTTGAGCCCTTTTTCCATGGGTGTGGAGGTAGGTTTGCAATCCTACATTTGAAACTTATCTAGTAGACTTCGAGCATATTTGGACTGGGAGATGAAGATACTGCTCTTGGTCTGCCAAACCTCAACACCTAAACAGTAATGCAAAAGTCCCAAATTTGTCATGTCAAATGTGCTACACAAATCTTGTTTGATCTCAGCAATCAAATGTGTTGAGCTACCAGTAATGATTAGGTCATCCACATAGACAACAAGAATAAGAATATCACTATCAGTATGTTTGTCATACAAATTAGAGTCAGATGGACTCCTCTGAAAGTCATGATCTATGAGTTACTTGTCAATCTTGATGTAACAAGCTTGAGGAGCCTTTTTCAAGCCATAAAGTGCTTTTACCAATCTACACACCTTATGTTCTTTACCGGAAACCTTGAACCCTAGAGGCTGCGTCATGTAAACTTCTTCCTTCAACTCACCGTTGAGGAAAGCACTCTTAATGTCCATCTGATGGACTTTCCAACCAAATTGGGTTGCTAAGGAAAGGACGAGCCAAATGGTACTCATCTTGGCTATAGGAGCAAAGGTCTCCTCGTAGTTAATGCCTTCCTTTTGTGAGAACCCCCTAGCAATGAGGCGAGCTTTATACTTGTCAAGGGTTCTGTCAGCTTTGTACTTAACCTTACACACCCATTTGCAGCTAATGGACTTCTTCCCTGGAGGAAGATCAGAAAGGACCCAAGTGTGATTTTTCTAAAGACTGGTATTCAGCCTCCATAGCTTGTTCCCACTCAAGAATTCCTTTAGCCTCTGAATATGTTTGAGGCTCATAGACACTGTGAATGTTGGCCATGAGAGCAAAATTAACTGTATGCTGCTATTTGCTCTTGTTTCTGGATGGTCTCCCCTCAATAAGCTCATCATCATGAAGATCACCAGTAGTTTTAGCCCATCATTTAGGTCGGAGATGAGAAGTGCCAACATCAAATGTAACAAGAGTTGGAACTAGTAGTGGATCTAGAATAGGGTCGGTAGGAGGAAGATCATCATCATTCAGTGGAAAATCGGGTTGAGCACCATCAAAAACAAAATATGTGTCATCCCTCCCATTAGGTGGACCTAACAGAAGACGAACACCCAAATTAGAAGCCTTCAAAGGCTGATCCTCAAAATGTTGCATAGACAAGGAAAGGAGAAAGGGTCCTCATTCTTCATCAAAGACAACCCTAATTGAAGATGAGATGATCAATGTCTACATCAATCAATCGGTAAGCCTTATGGTTGTCACTGTACCCTGTGAACATAAACTTTTGACTCTTGGAATCCAACTTTGAGTGCTTGGCATTTGGAATCCATACATATGCTAAAGAGCCAAAGATCTTTAGATGACTGATCCTAGGTTTGTGACCAGTCCAAGCTTCCTCAAGAGTCTTCTCCTTAACAACCTATGTCGGAGACCGATTAAGGAGATAGACTGCTTCTGCCCAATATTTGTTAGGAACACTCCTGTGTTGTAACATGGAGTGGGCCATCTCAATGATTGTATGGTTGCACCGCTCTACAACACCGTTTTGCTGAAGAGTGTAGGGTGTGGTTAACTGGCGTTTGATTCCATGTGGATCATAAAAGTTGGAGAAAGCAGTAGAACAAAATTCCCCCCCATTATCTAACCTAAGAGTGATTATGCAACAACCAGACTCTTTTTCTACTAAGGCTTTAAACTTTTGAAAAACAGTAAAACACATCTGATTTCTGTCTAAGAAAGTACACCCACATTTTATGACTGAAATTATCAACAAAAAGCAAGAAATACCTACAACCAGTAACAAAAGGTGTATTCATTGGCCCACATACATCAGCGTGAACCAACTGTAGTACCTTAGAGGCTCGCCATGAGTCACCATCTGTGAATGGTGTCCTGTGCTGCTTCCCAGCCTGACAAACTCCACAAATGCCATGATGCTGAGTTTGGATGTCAGGTAAACCAGCTACAAGTCCCTCCCGAGCTAGCTGAGAGAGAGTGCACATTTAAGTGCCCAAACCGCTGATGCCAAAGATTGGTGATAGCAAAATTTTTGGCTGCCATGGCTAACTCTAGAGAATCACCTATATCCACAAGTCTGTATAGACCATGATCCTCAATACCAACAACCACAGTGGTGCAATTCTCTTGATCAACAATTGAACATTTATATACACTGAATACCACATCCAACTGAGGAGAGTGCCGCATGATCTAACTGACAAAGAGAAGGTTCAGTTCCATGCCAGGAACGTAGTATACATTGAGGAATATGAGATTCCTCCCACTAGATTGAATCTGAACAATGCCCTTATCGACAACTATATACTCTTCACCTCCAAAAATAACTGAGTCACTGAATGTTCTTTTTCTTAGGGCTGCCTTGAGGTTGATTTGAGCCTTTCTGCTGTGAAGGTTGACCTTTCCCTTTATTCTTAGGTTGAGACTTTGCTGCAAAAGCTTGTTTTGTAAAGGACGATGAGGCACTACTGCCAAATTGTTGTTTCCAACATTCCTGCTACAATAGGATGGTACAAAGCTCTAGAAACTTCTGATCAACATTAGTCGATGTAATGTTGAGGGTTTCAACAAAGTGCTCATAAGACTTCGGTAGACTTTTCAAGGTGATAACTACCATGTCTTCTTCTTCCATCTTCTAACCAATCGCCTCCAATTGATCATGGATGTCTTGAATCTTTGTCAGATGCTCCTGTAAGGAAATTCTCTCATCCATCATGATGGAGAATAACTAATTCTTCAAAAAGAACACACGGCTCTTGTCGGAGGTCTCATGTAAGCTTTTCAAATGCTCCCAAATCTTAGCAGTTGATTTGCTAGATGGAACCTGTGGAAGCTGATCATCGGTAATTGAAAGTTTAATGAGCATCACCACTTCACAATTTCGCTCATCAAACTTTTCTTGGTCTTTACCCGCTGTTGTGGGACGAGTAGCATTGCCTAGAACAATCTGATCAAGGCAACGATATTCAAAGATAGTCATCATTCGTTGCTTCCAGGTGTTATAATTTCTGCCATTAAATCGCTGATTGCCTTCCAACATAATGTTGGTTGAACTTGCCATCTTCCACGCTTTTCAAAGCACGAAAAACGAGATACACAAAAGAGGCTCAAAAAGTTGAATGCACGAAACCCAATACATGGATTCCAATGAATTGAGAAGTTGAGGCAGTTTCAGGCACAAATTTTGAGAGAAATCCGCTTGCACACATTCCAATGCACGAAATACGAGGCACCAAGGAAAAATGGATTATTACCTAGAAATCGTCTCAAAAAACCTAGAAAGAATCTATGATTAGAAAAAAAATTCGACTTGAATATGAGGATTTATTGCAAAACCCTAGCTCGATTTTCTGAACATGGCTAAGAACAAAGAAGAAACAAAACCTGTGATCAGAAAACCATGAAAAATCGCACAAGTTGTAGAAAAAAACGCGGCTCAGGTTGTAGGACTTCGTGCCCAAAAATATAAGCAAAAACGTGACTAGAAAATTTTGAAAAACATGGCTCAAAATTCTTCAAAAACGCGGCTTAAAGAGAAGAAAATTGCGCGCTCAGGTCTTGCTTAGAAATCGTGTCAAAAACGCAAGTAGGATTTCGCCAAGGAAATACAAGACACGACCAAAGATCTTTAGAAAACGTGAGCACAAAGCATGAATAGATCACGCCCAAATAGGGGTTTAATCGCACGCCGAATAAATCACAAAATGCGTGTCTTCAGAAACGCAATTCTTGAAGTCATAAACAAGATTTCTTAACTCTTTTTTCGAAATCTGATGCCTAGAAACAAACACCATAGGATGCCCTCGAAAAACGATGCGTCCAAAAGAGACACAGTAGACACGTCACGTGAGAGAAGAACAGGCCACGATTATTCAAAAACGATCTTTGGGAGGTCGCGGGCAAAGCACTTTAGACATGATTTTGATCAGAAATGAAGTCGTCCCAACTTCAAAAAAATCACGTCAAAAAAAAGAAAATGCTTTCAAAGATTTTAAAGTAAATCACTTTCCCTCTTACTCGAATCGTGCTCTGATACCATATTAAGAAAAACTAGATGGTAAAAAAATGATTGATTATTTACAAGAAGCTGAATGCTTCATATAGAATTTAGAAAGATACACAATTAGCAAGTTTCTAAAAGAAATTGTAGGAGATCGAATAAACGATCTTATCTAGAATATTACACTATAATACAACATTGAGCATTAATAAATTAATTAATAAATATTATTTTAATAAACTTATCAAGAAGAGGAACATTACTTTGACCATTTGAGTGCACAAAATCAATGAACTCAGTCATGACTATATCTTGCAATTCAGTTTCAGGGAAGAGTGTATGGAATGATTCCTTGTACCCTTCAACCACTTCAAAATCTCTATATGGGGGAACCCTTGTTGGCATAAAAAGAATCTCAGCATTGTAGTATTTTGGACTCAATGCAAAGGCAAAAAGATGTAATGGGGTGGTCATTGTGTTCCATTTTTCTTCAACAATTGTGTGCACTTGTTTGAAGAAAGTCTCTTCAGGTTCTTGCTCTTTTGCATTTATGATGCTCTTCATCTTCGCAATCATTGAGTCGATGTTGTCATATATCTCTCTCAAGAAAGGCTTGTCCATGTTAGTATAGTGAATCATTCTAAAAATGGGCTCGATGAAATGAAGGAGATACTCCACACGATCCCATCATGAGTCATCTAAGATCATCCGTTTAATTTTTGTTGCCCTCTCAGAGTTGCTTTGCCTCCATCTAGTCCAATTTTTGTTAGAAAGTGCCTCTCTAACTTTCACAAGTCATCTCAAGGCGAGTTGTTAGAGGTGAAATGAGTCTTTAGAACCTATTCAAAAATTAAAAATTAAAAAATTAAAATTTAAAGACAAACTTTAAAAAAGAATTAGAATACACAATCAAATTATAAAAATGTGAGATTTTATACTACTTCACTTACCTTCAATAGCTCCAATTTTGAAAATGATCTAAAAATGTCTTGAGACATGTGGTGGTTGGTGATGAACATTTGGATGTCATCAACCTCTGCATACAACTCTTTGATCCAATCAGTTTTATTCCCAATCTTTTGTAGCATAAGATTGAGAGAGTGGACCACACAAGGTGTCCAAAAGATGTGTGAATATCGTTCCTCAACCAACAACCCAACAACTCTACAATTCTTTGCGTTGTCCATTATGACTTGAACAATGTTACAGGGTCCCACTTCCTCAATGGCTGCGATGAGAATATCAGCAATAAATTGGCCATTTTTCACCTGCCCCTAACAATCCATGGCTCTTAGAAATATTGTCCCTTTAGGGAACACCGCATGACATTGATCAAGGGCCGATTTTTTGCATCTTTCCACCCATTGGAAACAATAGACACACCTGTCTCAACCCATTAATCCATTATGGGCTTCAGCGAATCTTCAACGATCTTGACCTCTTTTTCCAATAAGGTGCCACACACCTTCTCATAATCCAGGCCCTTGTACCCTATTGGAGCCTCATTAATTTTTTTCACCATCTCTTGCCAATACAGTGAGTGAAGAACATTGAAAGCTAACCTTTTTTGCATAAATACATCTTGCTATGTGTTGGTCAGCAATGCCTCGACTATCATTTTGAAATGTAGTTTCCAAAGGTCCCTTTGGTCTTTTGTTTGTAGTGGGTTCTTCACTTTCAGGATGAGGAGTGGACAAAAATGGGTGGCTTTCTACCACAACACTAGGATTAGATGGGGGCATTGGGGGCTTCATTCCCTTAAATCTTTTTTCTTATTAAGGGGTGACTTGATTTATAGCCCGCTCGATCATTTGCTTGTTCTTGCTCCATAATATATCCTATCACTGTCTTTGGTGGCATAGGTACATCATTCTTTCCAGGGCAAGGTTTGATGCCTTGCCCAGATATTCCACACAAATGTGCTTTCACCCGACCATATGAACTAGAATATTTAACATCACATCCATTGCAAATCTGGAAGTGGTTGTATTATATCAACATATTTCCATAGAGGAGAATTCAGATCTGTTTTGAATTTAGGTCTAGTTTTGGAGTTGGAACTAGCTGCCATTGTGATTCCTATGGCAAGAAATTTTATAAACAATACATTCAAAACAAAAAAATATAAAGCAAAAATAAATAAATAAATAAAACAAAAATGGAGGAAAAAATTACAAAAATTTACCTCTTTACAAAGTATCCTTCTATGATCTTGTCAGCCAATGAACACTTGTAAACACATAGAAATGATAATGCAATTGTTGTACAACCTTCAAAGATCAATCTTCAAATCCCTTTGTTGATCCAACAAGCAAAAATGAATGTTCAACCTCTTGGAATGATTTCTGTTGTTTGCAAAAGAAATGAACTAAATTGAACTTGTTTTTGTGTTTCATGTGTTTTAGAAGTCAATTTTAGGGTTGAGGAAGAATTCTAGGGCACCCAATCAAAGTCAAATAAAAAAAACAAAAAATTGAAAAAGTATTGTTGCATTGATGGGTTCACCTGGGTTCATCTTGGGTTTGCCCTAGATGAACTAGGTTCTTCTTTGGCGCGTCTTGCTTGAACCCAAAGGCAGATTGTATCAGAACCAGGGTTTTGGTTCGAACTGGACCTGGATCCGGTAACTTAGTTTTTTCCACAGCATTTTGTGGGATATACGTAGACATTGTTTTATGTGTTTGTCATTTTTAATAAAAAATTGGCCAACCACAATTCTTTGTGAAATATCATAGTGTCATTCCATGTCATTTTTAGTGGTTTCAATTGAGCAGTTTTTGTCTACAGTTAAAATTTTCTTTTCTGGCAGGATGATTTCTGGTTTCTTCTAAAGAGCTTTCTTTGGAAATTCATAGGTATATACTTGCCTTACTGTTGGCAATTTTCTTGACAGTTCCAATGGCAATTTTTTGGTAAATTTATAAGGATTTTGTTTGTTGACTTGTTCTGTGGTTCTGATGTCATTTTATGTATTTTCAAAGTTGAGTGAGCCTTGTTGAATTTATTATCTAACTATCAACTATTTTTCAAACTTCTTTCTACATACTGTGTGTTTTAGCTATGGCTTTTTTTTTGATACATCTAACAATATTGCATCAGATATGTAAATAAGAGCTTTGCTTGTTATACCAATTCAAGAATCAGCACATCTGTTGTCTATGCTTATTAAATTTGAAGGAAGTTATCGCTGCTTATTCAGCTTTTTGATCTGATATGATCGCAATAAGAATGTATGG
>VDFB02342671.1:24646-106449 GCA_007258455.2 Sequoia sempervirens | reverse complement strand
TATGGTGGAATCTTGTGCTGCATTGAGAATGCCTTCTCTTTGTAACAAGTCTTCTTTGTATCTCTATTGCAGTGAGGCCTCCATGTTGTTAGTCCTATTAGATGGTGAGTCCTTGTTCCAGATAATCAGTCCTTATTTTGGCAATGAGCCTTGTTTCATAGGTAGTAAGCCTTTTGTAATTGATTTTGATATTCTCTATAGTGTGAGTTAATCTTCACCGTGGTTTTTCCCTTATTGGGTTTTCCACATAAATCTGGTGTTATTGTGTCTATGTGTTGAATTTATGTTTTTGCATTAGGATTTGATGATTAATCATTTAAGCAGTGTTAATAATTAGTTCCAATGATTAAATTAAAAGATTAAATCCATAACAATTGATTCACCCCCCTCTCAGTTGTCTTGTTCAACAATTGGTATCAGAGCATGGTTCCTTGGTGAAGAGCTTAACTAGTTGAGGAAGGTCCAGGATGGCTAAAAAAATAATTTATGAGTATCGAAGGTTTGATGGAACTAATTATGCTATCTAGAAAATATTTATGGAAGAATATCTAGAGAATTGTGGATATAATGTGGAGAAAGCTTACAAAGATCATTACACTCCTCCCACTAATGGTCCGAGTAAGCCTAAAGAGATCAAAGCACATGAAGTGAACAATAAGGCAAAGTAAATCTTATAGAATAGTCTGGTACATTTTGAGTTGATTAAAGTTCATAATTTGAAGAATGCTAAGGAAGTATGGGATGCTTTAGAAGAGTGCATGAAGGTGATGAAAGAGTTAAATAGGTGAAAATGCAGAATTTGGAGACATAGTTTGAGCTTCTACATATGTTTGAAGATGAGAATGTTAAAGACTATGTACAAAGATTGAATGAGATAGTGGCTGGAATGTGAGGAATTGGCACTAGTATAGATGAAACTAGGATTGTGAAGAAGATTCTTAGAAATCTTCCTAATAATACTTATAGTGAGAAGGTGTGTGCTATTGAGCAGAGGGGTATGTGCAAGATCATGATGGGCCAAAAAGTGGCGATATGATGGGTATGTGGCTAACGACTTTTTTTAACCCAAAATTGATGAAACAAAAAGGGTTTTTAAAGGAGATTCTTAGCTTTCCACCACTATAAATTATGCTTTACTTTGAATTTAATAAATAATTATTATTCATTTTCTATTTGAATTATGACTAAAGTCCTGATTGATGGGATGATTGAAAAACATCTATAGCTTTCAAATGGTATCACATTTTTTGAATCCAAAACATGCGTCACATTCTATGCTTTCGCAAACTATAGGATTAAAAAAAAAAATGAATTTCATAATTACGGTGTAGGATTAAGATTAGTCCAGGACATATGAGTTTTTATATTTTTTTTAAAAGTTGTAATAAAAAATTCATAATTAATTATTTATGGAAAAAATTTACAAAAAAATATGCGATATATTAAGCATGAGTCCTCTACTTATATCTAAAATATTATAAAAAATATTATCATTTTTTTTGTGGTTAAATTAGTCAGACAGGACACCTACTTCTTCTTTTCCCTGAAATTTAAAATGCTACTACATTTGGGGAAATTTCAAATTTTTCATAAATAGATTTAAAAAAAAAAAACCTAGTAGTTATAGATTCTATTCTTACATATTTTTGAAATAATATATATAACTTATTCAAATTTTTACGTCAAGTTTCCTAACTCTATTTGTTTTGAATTTTTTGCCACTAAAGGGCTTGTTTTTTCCATGATGATCCTGCACATACCCAAAGTATAGATTATAAAACCTACACAAAAGATTTGATGTTGGGATTTTTGACATCTTATGAGATGAGGAAGCCTAGTCTGAGGAATGGATGCAAATCAGAGACTACTTTTAAGGCAAAAAAAGTTGAAGATATGGAGGAAGAAAAAATTGATGAAATAGAAGCTAATTTTGTGAGAAGGATGAGGAAAGGCTCTGGTAAGTATGAATGTAATTTTCCCTTTAAATTATTTAGTTGAGGAGAAATAGGTCATTATGCTGCAAAGTTTCTGAAAAGATCTAAGAGGAATAACCAAAGATATGAGAAATAAAAGAAAGGAAAGAAGATTAACAAAGCATACTATGTGAATGAGAATTCTAGTATATCTAATGAAGAATTTGAATATGAAGATCCTGATGATAATGAATGCTTGTTCTTGGTGATTAAGGATGAACTTACTTCTACTAATTCTGAAAAATAGGTAAAGGAAAGTCCTCCGGAGAAGGAGAAAAATGAAGGTATGATTATCTCTGTCGTACATGCTAAACAAGAAAAGATTTACTGGGTAGTTGATAGTGGTTGTTCACATCACATGATTAGTGATAAAAGTAAGTTTTTAAAGCTTGAAAACTATGATGGAGGCTTGGTTATGTTTGGAGATGATACTGGTGTTAAAATCTACGGGATAGGTTTAGTAAGTTTTGATGGAAAGCATAATACTGATGATGTCTACTATGTTAAGGGTTTAAGGAAAAATATCTTGAGTGTTGGTCAGATGTGTAGTAAGGGATATGATATTATGTTCAAGGATGAAAGATGTGAGATCTAGCAAGGATCCAGAACATTGATTGTTATAGGAAAGAAATGTGAAGGAAATATCCATCAACTTAAGGGTGTTAGTGGATGATGCTTTATGACTTAGATTAATGATAGTTGGTTATGACATAGAAGAATGTGTCACATTATATTTGATAACTTAGTGAGATTAGTGCTATTTAGATCATGAGAGATTTACCAAGAATTATAAATCCTGTTAATGCTATGTGCAAAAATTGTCAGTTTGGAAAACAAGAAAGAAATCACTACAGATCAAAGGAACAATCTACTACTGGACTACTGGATTTAGTTCATACAGATCTCGATGGTCCTACAAGAGTGAGAAGTATTCTTGGTGAAAGGTACTTTATGCTTTTAATAGATGATTATTATAGATATGCATGGGTTACATTTCTTAGAGAGAATTCATACGCATTAGATAGATTCAAGACATTCAATACTATGGTTGAAAATGAAGTAAATGTGAAGATAAAGTTCTTGAGGTTTGACAAAGGTGGATAATTCACCTCCCATGAGATTAATATGTTTTGTAAAGTGAATGGAATAAAGATACAATTATATGCCCTGAGAACTCCTCAGCAAAATGGTGTTGTTGAAAGGAAGAATATAATGGTTCAAGAGGTTGCTAGATTAATGATTACTGAAGTTGGTTTACTGGAAAAAATCTATTCATACTATTGTTTATGTATTCAATCGAGTTCAAGCAAGATAAAATAGTACAAAGACTCCCTATGAGCTATGGCATGGAATAATTCCTATTGTTAAGTATTTCATGGTATTCGAAAGCAAATGTTATATTAGAAAAGATGAAGAAACTTTGGGTAAGTTTGATGCAAGAAGTGATGAAGGTACTTTTCTTGGATATTCTACTAATATCAAGGCATACAAATGTTTCAATAAAATAAGTATAATAAAGATTGTAAAAATTTCAAATGTCAAGGTTGATGAGATAGTGAAGAATTCTATTGACATTGATGGATATGAATTTGATGAGCCTGATCGTGTAAGAATTGAAGAGATTGTGGAAGAACGGGAAAATGATGAGTGGGAAGAGAAGAATGAACAAAATGAAAGAGAAGAAGATGCTTTGGTGATGTACCCTAAGACACCTAGATATGTACAGAAGAATCATTTAGAAAATCTGATTATTGGAGATAAGACTAAAGGAGTATTAACTAGAAGCAGAGTTACTACTGAAGTGAATTTGTGTTTACATTCTGAGATTGAATTGAAGAATGTATGTGAAGCTTGTAAAGATGAACATTGGATGGAAGCCATGAAAGAAGAATTGATGTAGATTGAGAAGAATCAAACTTGGGAATTAATCCCAAGAACAATAGATAAAAAAATCTTTGGATTGAAGTCGGTGTTTAGAAATAAGTTGAATGAGAATGGAGAAGTTGTTAGAAACAAAGAAAGGCTTGCGTGTAAAGGTTACTCACAAGTAGAAGGTATAGATTTTCAGGAAAATGTTTCTCTAGTAGAAAGAATGGAAGCTATAAGGATGTTCCTAGCATTTGCTACTCATAAATTTTTTAAGGTCTATCAGATGGATGCCAAGTCGACATTTTTTGGAGAAATCTACATGGAACAACCAAAAGGATTTCAGTTGATAGTGCAACCAAATATGGTGTGCAGATTGAAGAAAGCTTTATATGGATTGAAGCAAGCTCCTAGAGCTTGGTATGCAAGGTTAGATAGGTATTTGATTCAACAAGATTTCAACAAAGGTACGCCATATAGTAATCTGTATTTTAAGATTGAAAATGATAAAATATTTATTGTAGTTGTGTATGTTGATGAAATTATCTTTGGAGGAAATGAAAATATGTGCAAGATTTTTATGGAAGAGATGAAGAAAGAATTTGAAATTTCTATGTTTTGAAAGATGAATTTCTTTCTTGGGCTACAAATCAATCAAGAAGAGAAATGAATTTTCACTTTATAGCCTAAGCATGTGAGAGAAATGTTGAAGAAGTTTGGAATGGATGGTTCCAAACTAGTATGTAATCCTATGGTGATTGGTTGGAAATTGGGTAGAGATAATGATTCACCTAAGGCTGATTAGAGCAAGTATATATCTATGGTTGATGGACTATTATATTTGACTGCTACTAGACTAGATATTGTGAATGATGTCTGTCTTGTGGCTAGATTTCAAGAAGATCCTAAGGAAACACATGTTGTTGCTATTAAAAGAATTTTCAAATACTTGAATGACACTATAGATTATGGATTATGGTATCCTAGAGATACTGACTTTACTTTAAGTGCTTATATAGATGTAGATTGGGCTAGATGTGTAGATAACAAAAAAAGTACATGTGGCACTGGTATATTCTTTCTTGGATGTAGATTGGTGGCATGGTTGAGTAAAAAGCAAGATTCAGTCTCCTTGTCTACAACTAAAGTTGAGTATATTGTTGCTGCATCTTGTCGTACACAAGTTCTATGGATGAAACAAACATTGAAAGATATCATAGTGGTGTATGATGATCCTATCTCTATTTTCTGTGATAATTTGCAAATGCAATTAAAATTTCAAAGAATCCTATGATGCACTTGAGGATGAAGCATATATCTATTAGATATAATTTCTTGAGAGAGAAGGTCATAAAGAATGAAGTAAAGATTGAGTATGTTCTGACAAAGGATCAGGTGGCTGATATTTTCACAAAGGCTCTTCCTAAAGATACTTTTGAGTATCTTTTGATGAAGTTAGGGATCATTTCCCCTCCTTTTTTGAACTAGATGCATATGGAGATGCATCAGTCCTGTGGATCTATGGATGTATCCTTCTTTTGGACTGATGTTTTGGTGGCTACCTCTTAGGGGAAGTAGGTTGTATCAGGTGTTGTAGTTGTGTGTATTCTGTTTTTTGTGTCAAAGGAGAAATCAATGTAAAATATATTTTTCCTTTGCCATTGATGTTAAAGGGGGAGAGGAAGCATGTGGAAAAAAAGAGGAAAAAAAATTTAAAAAAAAGAAAGAAAGAAAAGGAGAGGAAGCATGTGAAGAAAAAGAGGAAGAATACAAAAGACTATCTACTAAGGGGGAGCAACAAAAAGAAAAATATTGAGAAGTGTAACAAGAGCTAGTATGTTGTCCTTGATGGTTTTTCACATCATGTGTTGCCATAAATGATAAAGGGGGAGATTGTTGCAAGAATGGAAAGGTTGAAGGTGTTTTCATTGATGTCAATTGGTCAATTGGTTATCAACTGATTGTTGTTGTCATTAGTGTCATGGGTACATGTTATTGGCTGTATTTGTCAAGGATATTGATAAAATTGTAAAGAAGATATGTTGCAGATGTTCTGTGGTTGCTATGGGTTTTTTCTCTGGATTTCCTCTTATGATTGTGTGGTTTGAATATGTTGATCATGGTTGTTAGAAGATCCTATATCCATATTTTAGCTGTTGATTCATTATACAATGCAAGTTGTGTTCACCAGTTGTGAATTGTGTTTTTTGTGGTTCTGGTTGAAGTTCAGGAGAAATGTTGTTGGTTTGGATTTATCTTCGATCAAGTCTTATGACTTGTGGTTCTAGAGTTGAATTTCCTTGATTTTATTGAAGATAATTTCAACATATGGAAAGTTCATGCTTAATGGTTCTATGTGTTTTACACTTGTTTGGGGTGATCCCACAAAGTTGGTTTACAATTTCTAAGAGATTCTAATTTTTGCTGAAATCACATATTTTTAGAAAATTTAATGATTTAAGCTTAAAAAGTTCCATTTAAAGCGTTCCAATTAAACAAGGTTTGATCAAACTACCTTAGATCAAACCCCCTTGGACAGAACCTCGCTAGTTTTAAACCATACCTATAATAGAGTCTTCTTTACACCTATTAAAATGCTGATGAGAAACCACTTTTGATTTATCTTTTGGGGGATCAAATGAATTCATTTAAAATTTAATTTTTGTAAGTATTTAGTCCTTATTATAAGCTTCCCAAAATGTATAATTTTAAATAAATTTAATTTTATTATTATATTTATTTTTTATTTCTTGTGAATGTAGGTTTTTCACCAAAAATCAAGCTCTTTGTTTTGCACATGTGGAAAGATAGAAGATTATCATTTTTTTTTTGAAAAATATGAGTGCACAAGATATTGAAGTCCTTGATCCAACAAAAAAATTTGAATTTTGATACATACAAAAAAATTTGTGTTATATAGTCCTCCTATGTATGAATTGTAATTGGTTTGACTTTGAAACTTGATTAAGGAAAAAATATTCAATAAAACACTATGAAACCAATTGGAAGCACTATATATCATAGTTACAGATCTAAATTTAAAAAAAAAAAAATTATCCTTCATGGAAAAAAGATGTGTTGTACGGTGAGTGTCACTCCTTAAAAATGGTGTTTACTGAAAAAAACTAGTTTTCGAGGGAGATGGAAAAAGTGCAATCTAATTCCAAAAAAATTGAAAAAAATATATTTAGAATCTACAAAAAAATGTCACAAATCACTAGTTTGCATCATCTTCAAATTCCTCATGGTTTAGCCACTATAGGTGCTCGAAAATGAAGTTTTAGTTAGAAAAAATCAGTTCAGTGTCCAGTTTGGCCAAAAATTGTAAACCAGTATTGTGGGATCACCCTTTGGCCGACCTTGTGTTGAACACTGCTTTCAAAATTGATGAAGTGTGTTGGATCTATTTTGATCCCTATGAAGCGTGTGTTTGGGTCACCCTCATTCTAATTCCACCCTTGGATGTTTTGGCGTCGACCTGATTTGAATTTGAATTTGGATAGCTGACTTTGGATATGTCTCAAAGTTGAAGATGATATGAATATAGGATGAATTAGTGATGGAAAATATATAAGAGAAAAGAATAAAGATAAGTGAAAAAGAAAAAGATCAGATAGATGTGACATTAATTCTATCCAATGAGTGTGTGTAATACAAGTGTGGCAGGTCAATGCAAAGCCTTAATGTTGAGTTTCCAGAAGGAGTGAGCTGAAGATGAACTTTATCATTCATGCATGTTGCAAGTGATTGTGGTGGAATTTTGTGTTGAATTGAGATTGTCTTCTCTCTATAACAAGTCTTCTTTGTATCTTTGTGGCAATGAGCCCTCTAAGTTGTTAGCCTTATTGGACAGTGAGTCCTTGTTTCAGATAGTGAGTCCTTATTTTGGTAGTGAGCCTTGTTTCATAGGAAGTGAGCCTTTTGTAATCAATTTTGATATTATCTATAGTGTGAGTTAATCCTCACCGTGGTTTTTCCCTTATTGGGTTTTCCACATAAATTTGGTGTTATTATGTTTATGTGTTGAATTTAAGTTTCTACATTGGGATTTGATGATTAATCATTTAAGCACTATTCAGAATTAGTTCTGATGATTGAATTAAAAGATTAAATCTATGACAATTGATTCACCCCCCTCTTAGTTGTCCTATTCAACAGAATATACTATCATGCCATTATTAGGAAGGGAAAAATAATCTTTTAAAGATGCTTTATTCAGATTGCAAAATTCTGTACACATTCTAATATGATTATCAAGTTTTGTGACTACAACAATGTTCGAGATGCAAGGAGAATAATCAATATATTGTATGAAACCTACTTCAAGGAGTTTCTTAATCTCAGTCTTAACCAATAAGGCTATCTTAGGATTCATCTTTTATATCTTTTGTTTGATTGGTTTAGCATGCTCAGGAAGGACTATTTTGTGTGTCACTATCTTAGCATCAATTCTCGACATATCCGAATAAGTCCAAGAAAAAAGTTAGGAAAAGTTGTGAAGTAAAGTTGCATGGTCTTCTTTTTCATATTTATTTAGGAAAATTTTTATTTGAATTAATTTTTCCTCATTAGTGGTATCTATTGGTATGTTGATTGGAACTCCCAAAGGAAGTGCACTTTGTTTCAGAATTTTAGGATTGTATTCTTTTTTCTCCTTATCATTCTCATTACTTTCCTTCTCTTTGTCTTGTTTCTTAGCATTAATCATAGAACATGTAACCAATTTATTTATAAGAGGGGTAAATGGATTCTCATAAACTCCTAACATTTCTGTCAAGGCTTCATCATCTTCAAAGTATTCCAATGATTCTTCACAAGTTGTATCAATCAATTTAGGATTCTTCAAAGTGAGAGTTGTTTTATTAGGGTTACACATGACGGTGTTGATGTTGAGTGAGGGTCTTTTCATTGCTTGTGTTATCTTAGAAGGACAATACCCCAAACCACTTTTTATTTCTTGTGTGTCAGGCTCTATAGGAACAATGATGCCTTATTCTTTCCTTCCACATCCTTTTCCACTATAACCAAGTTGTTTCATAAGCTCATAACCTTTTCCATAAAGTTTCTCCATTTCTTTCGAGTTTGGTGGTTGTTGGTAGTGTATCTTATCAAAGTTTTTTGTATATCTTGTATCTTCTTCTAGAGTAGATGAAGTAGATGCTTGTGATTTTTCTTCCAAATTCTATATTGACAATACCATTGGTTGCTTTTTCTTTTCAATTTATTTTGTTGTGATTTTGTATTCTCCCATAAATGTTGGTGTGAAGTCTAAGGATCCCTAATCATCTTCCAATAACTTTGACACTTTTTCCATATCTTGTTGCTCTTCTTTCATAGGTTCTATCTTTGAAGTTAGGATTAATTTCTTTAGAGGATTTGTCGTTCATTTTTCAATTTATAAGCAAATTTTTAGCTTGGGATATATTTCAATTTGGTACACTTTATTTTTATATACATATTTCATGATACGATGAAGAGTTGAAGGAACCACATGCATCTCATGAATCCAAGGTCTTCCTAAAAGGATATTGTATGAAAGATCATGAGGCACAATGTGGATATGCATTTTTAATGTAGCCTTTCCAATTGTAATAGGAAAAGTGATCACACCAAGCGGTTGCTTTCGTACATTATCAAATCCTCGAGTCGATAGGGAATCAGGTTCAATCTCTGACTTATCCATGCCAAGTTTATCCAAAAGGGTTACACTACACACATTAAGAGCTAAACCATTGTCAAAAAGAGTTCTCTTTGTCCCTGTTCTATTAAAGATAGCTATTATCATGAAGGCATCATTTTTCTTTCTCACTTCCAAGGGAGGTAATTCATTTTGATGAAAGGTAATTTCTACATTAACCATATTCATTCCTTGAATTAAAGCTGCTACATCACTTGGCTTTGCACTAGAAGGATGCTGAAGCTATTTGTATTGGTTGTGGATTATTTCTAGTGTTATATGTACATGAACAATGGTTTTATCATTCAATTGCTATGAAACATTATTTTTATGTGGTTTGAGGATAAGAATAGGTTTGTTTTGAGTTTGAGATTGGTTTGAGGGAGGGTAAAGGATGGGTTGAGGTTGAACAACATTAATTTCTGTATGTTTTGGTTTGTTATAACAAGCCTTGGTGGATGAACCTTGTGAGATGAAATCCTCAAGGGCTTCATCTAACATGTCAAAGTCATTGCTACTAAAGGGCTTGAAGGATAAGTTAACTTGAAAAAAGAGATTTGAGATGTTCAAATAACTATGGTTTCTCCAAGGGGTTCATTGGTTTATGGTTGTTTTGGTTTTGATGTTGTTTTGGTCTTGTTTTCTAATGAATTCTAAATGTAATATAATATTATCAAACTATGAACTAATGCTAGAAATGAATCAAAAGTGCAGTAATCTAACATGTACTTGTAATGAAACCAAATTTAATGAAATGAATGAAGTAGGAACTCAACAAATTGAAATAAAGATCTGACAACAACAAACATAAGCACACAAATGAAGTTTAAATGTTGTAAAATATAGATTTAGACATGATTTAGGAATAAATCACCCAAATGGGTGAATAAGTCACAATTAGGGTTTTTGGAAGGTTCAAATAGTGAGAAACAAACAACACAAAATTCCCAAAAATTTGGAAAAACAACCTGTACGGGGACTAAATCATCCAAGTTGGTGAATGAGTCCCAGTTTAGGTTTTTTGAACAAGATTCAACAAATTCTAAGTTGATGTTAATTTTTGTAATTACAGATTTTCAGTGAAATTTAATGATGTAAGATGCAACAATGCAACCCATATGCACTTTTTACTAATGCAATGCAAATCTAATGCAAAGTTAATGCAATCAAGAAATAGGACTTGTAATGTTCTCCAAATCAGAAATTGAAGGGTCCAAAGGTTGGGTTCACAAAAATGATTCAACAAAAATAGGGTTCCACCTTTTGGGAGATAGAACTTAGGACCTATTTCACACTTTAATAATTGGGAAACTAGGATCCCTCAACCAAGTGACTCAATTGAGGGAAGGAATAGTGGGTTCCTTTTGTGATTGGATGGGGGTTCACCATGAAAATGAAGTTTCAAAGGAGAAATGCAAACTCTATGCACAAAACCCTAGAAACTTAAAAGCATGAAATCAGATTGATAAACAAAGAGAAACAAACATGTACATAGAGGAGTGAAAAAGTCTAAACAAGGTCTGAAAACCTTGAAAAATTGTTCTTTCTGAAGTGCACTAGGACTCATATGCCAAGTAGGGTGATTTAGTCCCGCTACAGGAATCTGGGTAGAATTTGGAATCTTCTAGTAACTGAGCAGGATTTATAATTTTTTTTTAAGAAAAGGGTATATTGGGACTCATACACCTAGAGGGGAAATTTAGTCATGATACTCCTTTCTGAAAAGGAATATATGAAGTTGTTCTCCTATCTCTTTAGGTCCTTCCTATATCTCTCAAACTTCGCTTCCAAATCTGAACCTATTAGAAATCTACAAAACAAAATATTGTGTTGATTTTCTTATGGGGGGTTTACCTTGGTCAAACCCCTAGTTTGGTAATTAAACATTGATAAAAAGTATAGATTTGAAGTGGAAATGCGTGTGAAAGCCTTAATCTTAAGTGTGTCTAAGATTATGAGAGCTAAAATACCATAAAACCCTACTCTAATGTGCTAGAATAGGATGCATAAACGAGACATGAAAATGGTGATGAATCACTTTGGGAGATCTCTAATCACCCTAATAACCCATAAGAATGCATGTACCTTCCTTTAGGTAGAAAGTAAAATGATAATGGAAGATGGAATCACTTAGTAACACAAGTCATTAGACTTGGTTCAATGGCTAGTTGCATGTTCCCAACCTAGAATCCATCATGATCCTCCATAGGCAACCATCATCAATCTTTGGAAATGCTTGATCTTGAAATGAAAGTGAGCTTGAAGACCCACAAAAACACTATAATGTTACTCCACAACTTCAACTTTGCTTGCTCCTTGCTCTTGAATGCAAATGCTTGAATCTCTTGCTTCCTTGATCACTTGTCTTGTTCTCTCTAGTTCCTAATGTCAAAAATGAGTGTGAGATTTATATTTTATAGGCATCCCATATAATTTACCATTTATTACAATCCAAATTTTGACATTTGTGAAATTTTCAGATTAAAAAACTTTAATTTCCCACTCAAAACCCTAAATGGCCCCAAATGGGACTCATACGCCCAAGGTGGCGTATGGGTCCCACCCTAGATTTTAGAGGTGAGAGAATGTTGGGAGGTTAAAAAATTAAATGTATTTATTGGATTTGTTGGGATTTCAGTTGAAATAAGTGTTGGGATATGTAATAAAGGTTCTTAGGGGCCTATTAATGATGATTTAAAGGGCATGCATACAAGGATGCTAAAATGGGTCCAAACTAAGTGTGAAATTATATTATCTCCAAGAAGGGAGTATAATTTCTGTCACTACAATTAGATCTAAAATCAAAACTAGAAGTTTTTAGAGCATTCATTTAGGCATACACATATAATGGAAAAAGTGAAAAAGTGTATTATTATTGTGGCAAAAAGACAACAAGTTTTTCATTCTCAAATTTAACAAGTGAGGATTAGTGAATGTCTACATTTTAAAATCTAAAGATTGCACTTTTAATTGCATTTTTGGTTGAAAATTTTGAAAATTACTTGCATTCTAACGTTTTACATTTCAAAATCACAAATTTGAAAAATGTTGGAAATTTATTTTTTGCCAGACCTGCACTGTCATAGGGTAGGACCCCTTAACATTGTAGAAAACATCAAAACTTTGATTTTTATAAAATAAATTTCTATTCTAGGGCTTCCTTGCACCATAGACCAACAATATTTAGCTAAAAGTTAGGCCATATATTTATTTCACTATTTTTTGTGTGTTTCTACTTCATATTTTTTCATTCTATTGCAATTATTGTCATTATTCTATAGTTTCCTATCATAGCAGTCTTATTCAAGGATTTTTAAACTAATATGAGCTTCATGACCTAGTTTTCTACTACTAATACCCCTTTGAGATAAAGTTTGGGACTTATGGCATCCCGTGTTATAACAACATCCAATGTGGATTCTGAGTCCTCTAACTCTTACACACAAGGTATGGATTATGTGAAGTGTTTTTTTCCTTAATCGTTTTGATTTTCAGCTTATAATGTTTTCAGTTGTGAGTGTGCCCATGCTCAAGTAGAGTTATTAGAAAGGTGCGTAATGCACCACATGGTGGCTGAACAACTTTCATCTTTCATCTCCCTTTCGAGAGAGTGTTTGGAACAGGTTTTGGCTCGTCAGGGATTTTCAAGGGAGCTATATTCATGAACTTGAAAGTCTTTGCTCTTTTGACATGTCACCTCTTCACTGCGGGTGGATTGCATCTCCTACGAAGTGATATATTTTTGGGAGTTTGTCAGAGGTGGCTGGCCTTTTTCTTTCTTGGTTTTTGGGATGGAAGCTTTGAGTCAGTGCCTCTGGGTGATGTGATTGGTCAATTGGACCCTTTTTGCTAGACTATTATTTCTAGGATTTGATCATTTTGGGGCCTTTATCTTTGCTAAATATCTAAAAAACATCAATGCAACAACTAAGAATTGATGAGCAAAGATCATTGTGACCTAACCAAAGATCTATGAATGGATCATGTGCCATTAACTGTCAAACACTTGGAAATATTGACTTATGTGTTGAGGTGGTGTTTTCCTTTTCTACGGCTATATAAGGAGGGCGACGACACAATGAGGGGTTGGAATTTCAAGTTTCAGTTTCCTTGGCTAAGGAAAGTTTCTTTAGTTTTCTTAGGACATAGAATTACTTACAAAAGGACAATTGTAGAGCTGCTTATCTTTGGCATGTTATATCTTTTAAGGTTTAAACTATTATCCGATTGGCATGCAATCTTTGTTTCAAAGTTCATTTGATATTTAAAGCATGAACTATTAAGGAGAAATTGTTGAGATTGTGCATGTATGGCCTTTTCAAGCTTTCTTTCTTAATATTACCATTTTGAATGAAACATTGTGTCTTTCAAGTTGAATCTAAATAGTCTAAATAGCTTATTTCCATGTTGTATGCTCGTATGGTAGAATAGTAACTTGTGAAAATTGGATGATGTCATTGAACTTCTTTGCTTTTCTGAAGGGTTGTTGTTTTACCATATTATGTTGTATTAGGAGAGATAGCTTATTCAATTTTTGAATGTTCTTTTTGTAGCCTTAGAAATCTTTATGTTTGATTGAACCTTAATGAGCATTCCCTGTAGGAAGATTTGAAAGTCTACACTATGCTTAATTGTTAGGCTTTGTTGTTCATTCTCTTTCCAATAATGAAGGGTTGTGGCATTCTGTGTCTAATTATACCAATCATATAAATGGTTGGGTTTTGAAATGTTTTAAAAGCGTTGTTGTATTGCCCTTTTCATGTTTTATATTTACATTTATTTCTACCCTTTACTCAAAACTCCCAAAGAAGAACCGACTTTCTATAAAAATCCCAGAGGTATTCAGTGAGACACAAATTGATCCTCCACTCACTAAATTTTCCATAAGACTATTAGAGAGGCACAATATTTGATGATCAATAGTTCTTTTTCTAGCATGCCTAGTGGGACAAGAAGTTTTCTGAACACTTGATTAGAAGTCAAAAATATTTCTTGAATCAGGCTAAGGAAAGGTAACTGGAAGTTTCATGCCCAAAGTACAAACAAGAGCATCTTTGAGAGGTCACTTCCATTACTCTTAGTTACTTTCCTCATTACCTCGAAGGAGAAGACTTACAGGTTTTGTATCACTTGTAAGGAGCAATAGAGAGAGAAGTAAGAGCCCAACCTTTAGAGCCTTATCTACTCCACCTGGAGGCTTAAACTTCCAAATAAGATTACCTGTATATTTGATTCATAGGAATATTTTCTCTATGGCTCATGTACCTCCCCTTATTTCTAGAAATTTCATAACATAGGATAATGACAGTCTACTACAACAACCCACACCCCCAGATGTATGGCCTACTATACTCGCTAACGCCCTCAAGGCTATTCCAAGATTCTCTAGAGAAGAATTCAAAACCCCTTCCGAACACCTGTAAGATATAGTGGAGGTATGTAGGGTACATAACATATTGGAGGAGAACATTGCTTTGAGGCTGTTAGCTGCCTCTTTCAAGGGAAAGGGTCAAGATTGGTATCGATCTTTAGCCTTAGGCTCTATCATCTCCTAGGATTAGCTTGGAGAGTGGATTTTTGAATGTTTATCATAGAAAGGAGACCACTCTTTGTTGCTACAACATCTAATTACCATCAAGAGAGCTCTGTAGGAAGCCATGAGCGACTTTAACACTAGATTTCACAAGACTTGGCAAAGGATCCCTGTGACTACTCGACCCCAAGCTATGATGGCATTCATGTTCTATTTGAAGGCTTTCAATCTGGACATAGCAATTATGATAACATCCATGGGAGGAGACACCTTTCCCAACACATATGAGGTGGTTGTACGTGCGGAGAATAGTATAATTGATACTAGGAAGCTTCCGCCTTGACCTCTAATGCCAGTATTTGTAGAAATCTCAAACGTCCTACGAGAACAAGCTACTCCAAGAACTTTCATTGCACAATTGGTGTCGACCACTCCATAGTCTATGTACATGTATTCCATTGCTCAAACAAGCACACCAAGCTATTCCTCAATAGCGTCAGATATTAGTGACATGAAGAGTCTCATGCAGACTTTCACCAACGAGTTGGTTCTTATCAAGCGACAGCAAGCGATGCCTCTGAAGCAGACTACACAAGCCTATGGTGGAGGAAAGCCATCTTATCAATAGAATCCATACCAAGGATCCTCCAGAGGAGGAGGTCAACAGACCACCTTTACAAGTCAAATAGTTCTAGTCACCATGCCATTGCAGACTATCAAAGAAAATATGGGTAAAGAGCTAATTCTAGGCCAGAATAATATGGCAGAAGACAAAAAATGTTTGGTGCTTCCCATGCACCAATAGTCATATGCCCCAAAATTGACCAAGAGGGAATATGCAATAGAGGATAGTAGAACAAAGAAGCAAGGGTGTGCTTCCAAATTCAGATGAATATGAGTCTACCGAAATGGGAAATGCTCACTTCAGAGCACAAATGCAAGGAATGTCCTTGGAACAAGATATGTATATTGCACTTGACCAGGCTTTGTTTTCTTAGATGGAAGAAGAAGATGTAGTGTTCAGAAATGAAGCTCTGACGACTAGTGTTCTGCAAGTATAGTTGGACTATAACACAAGGTCCAAAAGAAGGCTCAATGGGGAATACATGCAACAACCATTTCCACATCTATCGCCACACCAACCATACCCACAAGAAAAGTAGGCTCCATTGCCCAACGTTCAACCATTTTCATAGCCCCATAATCCACTATTGGTAGAAAAGGAGGCAGATAAGGTACCAAGCCGAGTCACAAAAATATGTTTCTTTTTGAAGATAAGAGAAGTGCCACTGCACAAGCCTAAGACCTAGCCAGTGGGGATGCTTAATGTAGTGGAACAATTGAAAAAGATGCCTACCAATGTATCATTGTGGGATGTCATATCTATTCCCAAGAAAAAGAAATTACTTCAGGAAGCATTAAAGAAAGAAGAACAAATCCCACTGGCTGACATAACTTAGCCATACAATCAAAGCGGAGACAAAGGATTTGTGCCACCCCCTCAGGCTCCGAAAGGAACAACTTATGCAAATGACATAGGAAATGAAAATGAGAAAGATCTAAGCAAGACAAAGCCCACACCTTTCTTTTTAACTCTTATTGTGGGAGATAAGATTTTGCATAATAATATGATTGATTCAGGGGCTAGCATGACTGTTATGCCAAAACAAGTGGCAGATGCTTTGAAACTTAAGTATGAGCCCCTTGAAAGAGGAATCATGCAACTGGATGGGAAGAAGTTTCCAACCATTGGTCAGATAAAATATCTATCTTTGATCCTCTTCTCGTGTCTGAGCCAAACAATCACACAAGAAGTAGTAGTGATCAAAATTCCCCCAATTTTTTAGAATGTGTCTTTCAAGAGATTTTACTACAAAGCTTGGCAGATACTTAGCACTTGAATGGTCCCACCTAATATTGAGAACCAAGCATAAGGTGAAGATGAAGATCCTGTCTGAATCTTTGCATCCTAAACACATTGCTGACAACACAAACCTATGCTTTGAAGCATCACATACCTCCATCTCTCAGCAAGAGAGATATTGTGTAGAAATGCTAGAAGATGAAGAAGATACAATTGATCAAATTTCTAAGGAAGAAGAGCTACTCAACCAATTCATTGACTCTGATTCATTCAAAAACTTCCATGCGATGGGCCTAGGCAAATATGTGATCTTCGATGATGATCAGGTTTTTCTAAAACTAATGAAGGATCGAGAGGAATCTGATGATCCATCTGATAATCATCTATGGACCCTATATTTTGACGGTGCCAAATGTAAAGCTATCTCTAGAGCAGCTGTCCGACTAGTGTCTCCAATAGGATCAGAGACCCTCAAGGCTTACCATTTTCAGTTCTCATGCTCCAACAACAATGTTGAGTATGAAGCCTTAGTTCACGGGCTGATTCTAGCACAATGCATAGGTGCGAGAAGGATGCAAGATTTTGGAGATTCAGAACTAGTAGTAAGCTAGGTCTGTAGACAAGCAACTACAAAGAACACAAGGATGATATCCTATAGGCATCAGGTTTGGGATCTAATCGAGATTTTTGAATCTTTCAACATACAAGTTATTCCCCAATCATAAAATAGTGTTGCTGATCCAATGGCTTCTTTCAGTTCATAATTTGAACCAATTTCCAACCCAACGAAGCAAAGTGCTGTACAAATCATTGTCCAGCCCTGAATCCCCAAAAATGATCAAAACTAGAAATTTTTTGATGATGAGATTCAAATCGCTTCTTTCATATAGAAATAAAGTACAAGACTTCCCGAAGATCAAATCATCCAATTGAAAGGGAACAAGCTTCCCTGAGGGTTAATTTCTCTCGAAAGTCTCTTTGATTGTGAGGACACAAGGAATGACAAGAAAAGATTTACTACAGATGCAATGGATTATGAAGAGATTAACGTCAAAAGAAACAAAAAGCTAAAATTCAAGAGAGAAGTTCCTCACAAGGACAAGAAAAGACTAAAGGATCTATGCTTCAATTATGATGGGGTTATCGCCTGGACTTATGATGATCTAAGAGGATATAACCCATTAATAATCCAACATACCATTGATTTGGAAGAAGGATCCAAACCCATCTGACAGAAGCATAGGACAACCAACCTGGAAGTCGAAGCATTGATGGCACATGAGCTCACCAAGCTGGTTGAATCAAAGATCATATATCCTATCAAACATTCCACATGGGTATCAAATCTAGTTTCAGTTTAGAAAAATAATGGTGATATCTTACTTTGTGTTGATTTTTGGGACTTGAATAAAGCCTCATTAAAATACCATTACCCTTTGCCACTAATGGAGCAAATTTTGCAGACCGTGGCAAGATCAAAGATGTTCTCTTCGCTAGATGATTTCTCAGGGTATAATTAGGTCTATGTAAAGGAATCTAACCAACATAAAATAATGTTTACCATTAAGTGGGGAACATTTTCATATTCAAAAATGTTGTTTGGACTTTCCAATGATGGTACAACTTTTTAGTGAGCAATGGATATTGGTTTAGAAGTATTGATCAACCAGATTATCCTCATATATCTGTATGACCTAACTATTTGCCTCCTATAATGATTCAACAACTAGGCCTTCACAGTCGTGATTCAAAGATTGGACATCTAACCTAAATAGCTATTTCAATCATCATGAAGGTGCATTTAATGTGTCAACCTAAGGACGTGAACTTGAAATGGGTCAACACAACATGTGCACTAGGGACCCAAAGTAGCCATTTTCATTCTTCAGCTAGGGAAAACATGACGCTAAAAGTAAATTTCTCAGAAAGGAATAACATGAATGCTAACCATCAATCAACAATTACACCAAGCTGAAATGCATAATAGGAATGAAAATTTGAGCAAACAAACAGGACACTACTCTATCTGCTTTGGCTGGAAGAATAGTCACAAAATGAAATTCTAGTGGCTGCAGGAACAGTCGGTGCCAAATTCTTAACTAATTACTGAACAACAAGTAATACTAAACTAATACTAAGCTACAGAAAAAATTACTCACCAAGTGGGCCCCTTGTAAACTATCCTCTAAAAAAAATGAGAACTCATATGCTCGAACTCAAAACTTTATTTTATTCACTGTAAATCATGAGTACAAAAGAGTAATAAGTATTACTGAAAACTTGAGAATGCAAGTACAATATCAAATCGTGCAACCTTTAGAGAAGGGCATCAAATATTTATTTATACTACCAAATAAATGAGGCAGTCAACTCCATGAACTGGGAGGAAGTCATTTAGGGAAAATAGAGAAAGTGGGGTGGCAGTTACGCATGCATGGAATTTGGTCAGACATGCATGTCCAATCACAGATTTAGCACAGCAATAACACCTGCAACTGCTCAACAACACTAAATTCCACTATAAGAAAGTTACATTCAGTTTGCATGAGGAATCTTCTACTATCGACCTCCTTTGACCTTTGAGTGATTCCTTTTATGGACATTATGGTGTATGCCTAGCTAGCAGTGTCTTCCTCAACTTAGCATCCTCAAATCAAATATGCATGGCAATGTTAGTACGCATAATAATTGCATATCTATAACTACCTTGAGTAAAATTCATTAACCACATGCAAAATTAATATAAACAATCAATTTAACATGCCATTTATCATTAAAGGTTTGCATAAATAAGATTAAGCCTAATGTCTATAGTTTGAGGAAAATATCATAAAAGTATCAACACTTAATGTCAAAGTCCATGATAACTCCAACAACCAAATCAAAAATTCTACCCAAAAATAGACCATAAACTAGGCTCATCACTCTCCCCAACCTAAGAGCTTGTTGGTCCTCCAGCTGGGGAAGGGCTATTCTTTTGCTTGGCCAATACTCTGAAATTTGCAACTGACAACTGTGCCACATTAGAGTGTGTTGTGCGTGAATTGGGATCCCAATATAATCCTCCCAATATGTCTAATGTACTCCATCTATGTTTCTCTATAGTAATATCATATTGGTAGAACCTAAAGTTCGGTATAGGCCACATTAGGATGGGTGGCTAAAAAGTTAGGGGAAGCCAAAATTGCCTCTTTTTCCTTCGAATGTGAATATATCTGTCAATCCTTTTAAGAGTTGTTGCATAGTTTTGGATGGAATGAGGCTCAACCTGCTTGAGATCATTAGTTAAGTTGTTCCATCTTTTTGAGAGGTATCTCTTCATGGTTTCCTCTTTTTCTTTTTTCTTTGCCTCATATTCATTATAAACTACTTCTATCCACGACATCATCCTATTACCATAGCTAGGTTTGAAAAGCATTCTATGCCATTCCCTAAAAATAGCCCCTGGATTCCTTGATTCAGCCCTAATGGGTAGAGGGATGTTAGCATCCAATTGCTTATAGGCCCCATATTGTTGTCCCTATCTAATCTCATTTTCCACCCAAGACATAAATGTCCTAGAGTAGTTCTGGCATATTTTCTTGATATCCTCCCAAGGAACTTGGGAGATATCTCCTCCTCCCATCAGGTCCAAGGCATCGGTGTAGCTATCATTGATTCCTCTTAGGAAAATCAACTTTTGTGAGTCTTCATTGAGTGTATGGTGTGGAGATTTTTGTAGGAAAAACATAAACCTTGCAATATAATCTTCTAGGCTCTCATCTTCCTTTTGTTGTATCTTGAAAACATCACCTCCTCTCATGTCAGTGCCCCTACAATACTCCTTGTATTTCTCAAAGAATTTTGTCTTTATGTCTTCCCAAGTTTCCATAGTATCTTTTCCTAGGCTCATGAACCATCTTAATGCAACTTCTTTTAGAGTGGTAGGATATAGCTTAAGCCTATGGGAATTAGTGGTATAATCATAACTCTTGCAGAGGATGTCAAAATCAAACAAAAAGGTATTAGGATCTTCTGTGACAAGTCCATAAAACTTGGGGAGTGTTGAAGGAGGGATGTTTTTGATGTTGTCAACTTCATTTTGATGGGAAATGGGGAAAGGAAAAGCTGGTTGGTTAGGTCTTTTCCTATTTGCATCACCCATGCCTACTTGATGTAGTTCCTAAGGAAAGGGGTTCTCAAGCTAATTTTGAAATTCAGAGGAGACTTTAGAGCTAGTCAAATCACGAAATGCATCAGCAAAGGGGTGTGGATCTTCTTCTTCTTCTCTTGGTATATTTTGATATTTAACTAACTAGAATGAATTAGGATTGTTAGGAAGGAATCTCCCATAAGCATCCCTTCTCCTTCCTCTATGCACACATTATCAACTCACTATCAACTAGCTCACAGAAAGAATTGGTAAAGAATAAGGGGGGTTTTCATTACTTCCTAAATGAGGGTATACTAAGAACAACTTCCAGAAATATTACAGTAATAAAAACTACCAATGACTCCAAAAAACTCCCTAGTTTGACACCATCCCTGGAAACAACGCCAAAAATGTCTACCTCCTACAATGATTCAACAACTAGGCCTTCACAGTTGTGATTGAGAGATTGGAAATCTAACCTAAATAGCTATTTCAATCATCATGAAGATTCATTTAACTTGTCAACCCAGGGACATGAACTTGAAATGGGTCAGCACAACGTGTGCACTAGGGACCCAAAGTAGCCATTTTCATTGTACAGCTAGGAAAAACATAATGCCCAAAGTAAATTGCTTAGAAATGAATAACATGAATGCTAACCATCAATCAAAAATTACACCAAGATGAAATGTATAACTAGAATGAAAATTTGAGCAAACAAACATGATGTGCTACTTTATCTACTTTGGCTATAGGAACAATCACAAAATGGAATTCTAGTGGCTGCAGGAACAGTCAGTGCTAGATTCTTAAGTAATTACTTAGCAAAAAGTAATACTAAACTAATACTAAGATAAAGAATGAATTACTCACCAAGTGGGCCTCCTTGGATAAGTATCCTCTAAAACTAATGAGAACTCAGATGTTTAAACTCAAAAATTTATTTTATTCACTATAAATCATGAGTATAAAAGAGTAATATGTATTATTGAAAAATCAAGAATGCAAGTACAATATCAAATCGTGCAACCTTGAGAGAAGGAGCATCAAATATTTATTTATACTACCAACTAAATGAGGTAGTCAGCTCCACAAACTAGGAGGATGCCATTTAGGGAAAACAGAGAAAGTGGGGTGGTGGTTACACATGCATGGAATCCGGTTAGACGTGCATGTCCAACCATAGATTTAGCATGACAGTAATGCCCGCAACTGCTCAACAACATTAAAGTCCACTATAAGGTGGTTACATTAAGTTTGCATGAGGATTCTTCTTTCGTCGACCTCATTTGACCTTTGAGCGATTCCTTTGCTAGACGTTATGGTGCATGCCTAGCTAGCAGTGTCTTCCTCAACTTAGAATCCTCAAATTAAATCTACATGGCAATGTTAGTATGCACAATAATTGCATATTTGTAACTATCTTAATGAAAATTCATTAACCACATGCAAAATTAATATAGATAGTCCATTTAACATGGCATTTATCATTAAAGGTTTGCAAAATAAGATTAAGCCCAATGTCTATAGTTTGAGGAAAATATCATAAAAGTATCAACACTTAATGTCAAAGTCCATGATAACTCCAGCAACTAAATCACAAATTCTACCCAAAACTAGACCACAAGCTAGGTTCATCACTAATGGTCTTTTCAAAATCAAAAGATGATCATTTCGATCATCAAGAAAAGGCTTTTCAGAAATGCTAGCAGTTCGGGATCTCTTTGAATCCCAAAAAATGTGTCTTCAAAGTACCTCAGGGTAAGCTCCTTAGCTTTGTAGTATCAAAGGATGGAATAGAAATAGATCCTGAAAGGGTCGGATCTATAATCGAATTACCTTTTCCAGTGAACCAAAAGGGGATGCAATATTTTTTGGGGAAGATCAATTTTGTTAGTAGATTCATATAAGATTTTGTCGACATTGCAAGACCAATCACCCTGATGCTCAAGAAGAACTTACTTTTCAGATGGACTTTGGAAGAAAAAGTATCTTTTAGACAACTAAAGGTATTCCTTTCCGAAGAGTTAGTGTTGGTTAACCTAGATTTTTCCAAAGACTTTCTACTCTATGTGTATAGTGGCCAACATAGTATAGCTTCCATGCTCACTCAGAAGTGCAACAAAGATGATGGACAACATCTTATCACTTTCTATTCAAGGACCCTAAAAGACTATGAAGCTTGGTATAATTTCATGGAGAAGTAGGCCTTTTTCATTGTCAAAAGTTTAAGGAAATTCCAACACCTGGTGTCGGCCAACAAGATCACTATTCTTGTAGCACATCCCAATGTGCGGGAATACGTTATAGAAGGAGAGATAACAAAAAAAGGGAAAATTGGATCACTAAGATCCTAGAATATGATGTGGACATCAGGCCAACCAAGTTGGTTCAAAGAAGAGGTATGTGTGAGTACATTACATAGGAATCAAATCTTGAAGCGAACAAAGAGACCGATCATGTCTACTCGAACCAATTCGAGTCTGAAGAATCTTGGGTAGCTGATCGAACATAGTATATATAGAAGGGATATTATCCAACCGGTCTTCTGTTTCATAAAAGAAGATACTAGTGACTGCAATGAACTAGGTATGTATTAATTTAGGGTGTACTATTCAAGAGAAATTATGATGGCATACTGCTCTGATGCCTCGACAGGCTACAAGTGGAAAGAGTTCTCAATGAATTCCATCACAGTCTTGAGGGTGGAAATTTCTTTGCTGAGACTACTACCTTAAAAATCATGCAAGTAGGATATTACTAGCCCTCTATGTTTTTTGAAGCACATAATTTGGTGCAAAAGTGTACCCAATGCCAATTTTTTGTTGGCAAAAGAAAGAATGCGGCTCTGCCCCTAAGCCCGATTGTAATTGAAGAACCCTTTTCTCAATGGGGTTTGGATTTTATTGGAATGATAAATCCTATTTCTAGTGCTAGAAACAAGTGGATCCTCACAACAACTGATTACTTCATATCTGATAATTTCACAAGGTGGATAAAGGTCATAACCCTAAAAAGTGCCACAGAAGGAGAAATTTTTAATTTCCTAGAAGAACTAGTAGCTAGGTTTGGCTCACCCAAGACCATCATATCTGATAATTCTTGAGCCTTTGTACGATCAAGAATGTTATATGTTGCTGTCAGACATGGGATTTTCCTCAAGACTTCATGAAATTACTACCCACAATGGAATGGTTTAGTAGAATCAACCAACAAAAACCTAATTAAGTTAATTAAATGTATTGGGTTAGAATGACAGAGGGACTGGCACAAACACCTGTGAGTTGCTCTATGGGTGGATTAGATTACTCCCAAGAAAATTATGAAGATTTCCCCCTATGAACTAGTGTACAAAAAGGAGGTAGTGCTACCTATCTCCATAGAAATCCCTGCCTTACAACTACTAAAAGCCCTGGAAATTGAGGAAAGGGGCATAATGGAAGTACAACTAGCAGAGCTCCTCAATCTAGAAGAAGACAAAGAAAAAGCCCATGACTCCATGATAAATATCCAACAAACAGTGAAGCACTGGTTTGACAAAAAAAATTCTAACCCAAAATTCAAAGAAGGAAGCCTAGTGCTAAAGTACGACGAGTACACTGCAAAACTAGGGAAACACACAAAATTTGAAGCACTATGGAAGGAACCCTTCCAAATTAGTGTGTGAAAGGAAAATAATGCATATGAACTAGAAGATATGGAGGGAAATGCTTTAGATATATTCTGTTAACAATATTTTTTTGAAGTTATTCCATTAGAATATGCAATTCTTTAGAAAATTTAATAGTTATGTACCATATGCAATTTCTTTTTTGTAAATATGCTTTAATTTTGAGAATAAGCCATCTGAAAGAACACTAAAGAAATGGAAAGTTGTATTATATTATATTCATTGAAAAATATACAATATAATGCATGACTTGAGGCTCAAATTTGAACATGAGGATCTCTTGAGAAAACCCAAAATGAGTAGGAAGAAAAAGGAAGCAAAAGGGAGGGAACAAGAAAAAAACAATAAAGTAACACCTCTAGCCATTGACAACGAAGCAAAAAGGGCTCATTATCAAGTTCTTCTTCTTCTTTTTCTTTAGGTTGCAAAAGGGGGCTAAACACATGATGCACAAGGGCTAAAAAATGTAGACCTAGGGTCTAGTTGCCATGACTTTGCACTGGGAAGTCGAAGTGCTTCCTCCAGGAAAGTCTCAGAATGTGCTCTACTCCATACTCCTACAGCAAAAAAGTGACCGCTAGTTGCGAAGAGCAGCGGTGCGTCTCAATGTCCATAGTGCAAAAGTCAGAGAGGAAGGGAATCTAGGGTATGTCTATTCCAAAGTCCAAACATCTGTGAAGATCCATGGTGCTTGGTATACTGACACCGGGGATAGCCACTTGCACTACCTCACCAAACCCCTCCATCAATGAAGTGTCAAACATCTGGTGGAATAGCTCAATTATCATTTGGTTGGATACATTCAAGTTGAGTAGGGAGGCCATGAAGTGGGAAAGTACGTTGTAGTTGCTTTGGAGCTAGCTCTCATCGTTGATGAAGTCCATGCCAACTACCCACCTGAATGCAACCATGATAAGGCAGTCACATTTCTTCACTAGGTGCTTAACTCAGTCACTAGTGACCTCTCCCACAAGGAAGTATTGTGGCCTTTGTAGGAGGAGTCGAATGGGAGTGCCTAAGCTAGCAGACATTCTGATAAGCAGTGAAAGATGGCAGAATGAGGATAAGTGACAAGCTTGCTAAACTTAAGAGACAATATTTTCAAATGAATGTTGAAAAAGGTGGCATAGCTATATATAGAAATATGAGCTGGTGAACTCAACAAACGGAAAGTCCATTTTTGGCCAAATGACAATGGGAAAATTTGAAGGAAAAATGGAGAAAGGTAGGTAAATCGTACGTAGAATCTGACAGAATACCTTGAGAAATACATTTGGGCATTGGGAGTAAATGCTCTTGTATGTCGATAATCGATATGTGTCTTTTTCCTTCATCAGCACCAATCAACTTACTAATGAGAAAACGCATGGATTAATGCGCTAAATTTTACAAATTTATGGGCACGTCTTTTCAAGAGTACCTTGTATCGCCTCAGCATGTTTCACATAGCTAAAAACATGCTTTTTGAGGTAATGAGTTTATTTGATAAAAAGACGGTGGAGGGAATGTACTAATTCCATCCTCATAGAATTTTTGACATTCTCGAAGGATACGGATCTCCAATCCACATGTATCACCTCAATGGAAACATTTAATGGTCCAGTGATAGTGGCATAGCCTTAACTGCATGTACGAGTGAGAGAATTAATTGCACTCAAAAGCAGATTTCTCAAAAGAAGCAAAAGGCAAGTGGTCGTTATCCCTAAAGAAACTCTCTGCAACTTTCTCATATAACCATGGAAAAAGAATTGACTTTTGGTAGACAAGTTGTAGATTCAAGTAGAAGACCTAGTTATGCCGATGTTTTTGGGAAAAACTCATTCATCATGCTCTAGCAATAGAAGAGTGGCCTTATGAGAAATGTAGAAGGGTCCAACATGATAAAAACATCAAAAGAGAGGTAGTGCAGGACATCATTGATAATGTTTTCGACCCTCAGTTATCGACTAAACCTAAAAACCTTAGGGAAGGTGCACTTCAGAGGTGTTGGAGCATGAACCATCATAAGGTTTTGTGTTTCAACTTTGGAATTGTGGCCTGCCACTGTTTATGATGCCTACTGTACATTCATGCCTAAAGTTGGTTGATGCATGTGCGAATAAGTTTAATAGAAGTATAGAGGCCACTAAGGGTCGAGGGGTCAAGATTACCATTTTTGCCAAAGCTATAAAAGATATGTTGTGTATCCCTATGAGTTGGGTGCCAAGCTTTTTGATAAAGAACAAATGGATGTCCTAGGAGAGGACATGTTCAAGAATTTTTTTTTTATGAAGACAAGACCAAGGAAAGGCCACAGAGAGGGCAGCTTTGCTGGCCTCTTTCATGCAAAAAGTTTAAAAAGGACACGTATTCGATGTTCTCAATGTTGGCTTGGGTTTTTGGCCTTGATGATGATGAAGAGGTTAACCCTTTCCAATTTTCCTTAGCCCTTGCGCTCAAAATGGAAAATTTCTAGAGGTACTATGATTTTGTTGAGGTAATAGCTGGGAACATGAGGGAGCAGTTGAAGAACTACAATACTGAATCCATATTCAGGTAAATATCTTTTGTTCTAGCTCATTTTCTTTTACATCAAATTTTTGAGTAGTTAGGTAGGAATGTACCATTATCTAGGCTAGATGAAAGGGGTTATCTCCAACCAGTTTCTATATGGACCCCTATGCTTTCGAGGACAAGGGATTATTATCAGTTTATGAATAATTTTCTGAGGCCAGTACTTCAGGATTTGTTGCCCTGCCCCATTGGCCATTTTTCTCAAGAGGTTATGGAATGGATAAGAGATCCGCTGACCCCACTGGATTATTTCCTGGGTGAGGACTTCACATTCATTAGATTTCATGGTTTTCCTAGGGAGGCATTCTGACTCCCCAAATTTGTAATAGACAGGGTCTTTGTGTTGGAGGCATGCCATCAGGTAACCATCATCGACAAGATTTATGGTGCTGGGAGGAAAAAAACAAAGCTCTAGGACCTTTCTCTTATAATTGCTAAGCATTAGGTAATACTGACTAAATGAAAGGTAGAGGACAAGATCACAAATTTATTGGTGGCCTTGGGCTTGGCCCTTATTTGCGACAAGTGGAATTATAATTCGAATAGGATTTATAGTTTGAGGCACAAGGTTTAAGATTATTTCCACAAAAGAAGGAACCTGGGTTGGGAGAGCGCGAAGATATACATTTCAATCTGGCTTGCATTCCAGAAGAGCAGCCAAAATGATTAAGTTTCTATGAGCCGCAGGAAAAGTATCAGAGGAATCTTCCAATGGGAAAATCTCTCGACACGCAACTGAGGTGCAAGGGATGGTCGGAAAGGAAAAAGGAAAAATTATAGAGATTCCAATAGGAGATGAGGTGCCCAGGTGCCTTGTTCAATAAATTTCAGCCTCTCGATGATGAATTCAAAGAGTAATATGATAAAGAGGCTGATTTCGACAACATCAACCCCTAAACAAGCCATGAGATTGACGAGGAACAAGTTCCAACTTAGGCTGCTAGACCTCGGGAGTCTGACAGTTAGAAAGACTTGAGTTAAAGGGATTCACAAGCTCCATCTACCTCCAACACCTGAAGTAAAGGTAAAAGGATCTGATAATCTCCAAGAGGATCCCTAGTTGTCATTGAAGGCCAAGTCTCAGAAGGATCTACTACCAGAGGAATGGAGCATGTTAGTTTTGGTCATACAAAGTGAAGAAGGATTCAAGATCTGGGTGCCCCTAATGTACCAGTCCAACAAGAAATAGAAGTGGAGTCCACCCTACAAAATGTCCCAACCACTATGGCTCAGGTAAGTTTCGCTCCCCCTCTTCTTCTTCTTATTAGGTAACGTGGAAGTAGAAGAGTTAAGACTGGAAGTCAGAAGACTAAGCTTAGAGTTGGAAACCGCCCTTCGGGAGAAAGGTTAAATGGAAGAAAACACAAGGGCAAGGGAGGCCCAATTTAACCAAGAGTTATCTATTGCATGAGCATTTGGGGCCCTCTCGATAATGAAGAGGTTGATATTCGTGCATTTGGAGTGGATTACAACTAGTATTTCCGTTCTTGGGCCCACCTTACAATTTCTAAGGGATGTTCATGAATTGAATGCCAAGGTTAGTCTGATGGCAAATCACTTTCTGTAGAAATGTTCATCTTGAGTGGCAGATTCACAAAGTTTCATTTCCAAGTTATGCATCGCCACCAACGAGGTCTTAAAGAGAATGGAGATTCCTAATCAATGAATAACCTCCATCAAAGATAATGCGATCATCAATTGTCATAGGGTTGCGGCAAAGTGTAGAGACAGCCAAACAGTGCTAAATAAGTGGGTTGTTAAGATCAAGAAGGACTTTGACATCTTGGTTAATTTTGGGATGCCTCCTCTTCTTTCACTAGATGAAGATGCATTAACAGTGGAGCAACTCACTGATGCAATTTGACACAAAATACGAACCGCTATAGAACTCCCAGGTTTGAGTGCAACACCCACGGTGGATGATGTTGAGTGTGAGGTCTATCCTCTTTCTTGACTCTATTATCACCTGGGAGAAGTTTCCTGTAGATGGGGTTTCATCTCTTTAAAGGAGATCTTTGATCTTGAGCAAGCCTATAGGAAGATCCAAAACCTTGTCCCACCAACTAATGCAGACTAGGAGGCTCAGCGTGCTGCTTTCATCAAACTCCAAGAACAACTAGAGGCCTAGTTTTGTGCCTGTACAAGCGAAGAACCCTTGTGAGTCGCCAGAACTGTGAAGTGTTTTTTTCCTTAATCATTTTAATTTTTGGCTTGTAATGTTTTAGGTTTTGAGTGTACCTACGCTCAAGTAGAGTTATCGAAAAGGTGCACAATGTGCCATGTGGAGGTTGCACAACTTTCATCTTTCATCTCCCTTTCGGGAGAGATTTCAGAACATGTGTTGGCTTGTCAGGGATTTTCAAGGGAGCTATATTCATGAGCTCGAAAGTCTCCACACTTTTGACATGTCAACTCTTCACTAGAGGTGGATTACATCTCCTATGAAGTGATATCTTTTTGGGAGTTTATCTAAGGTGGCTAGCCATTTTATTTCTTGGTTTTTGGGATGGAAGCTTTGAGTCGATGCCTCTGGGTGATCTGATCAGTCAACTAGACCCTTTTTTCTAGTCTGTTGTTTCTAGGATTTGATCATTTACATGCCTCTATCTTTGCTAAATATCTGAAAAGCATGAATGCGGCAGCTAAGAATTGATGAGAAAAGATCATTGTGACCTAACCAAAGATCTACGATCAGATCATGTGCCATTAACTGTCAAACACCTAGAAATATTGAATTTTGTGCTAAAGTGGTGTTTTCTTTTTATGTGGCTATATAAGGAGGGCAAGGACATAATGAGGGGTTGGAATTTCAAGTTTTAGTTTCCTTGGCTAAGGAAAGTTTCTTTAGTTTTCTTAGGTCATAGAATTATTTTTAGAAGCACAATTGCAGAGCTACTTATCTTTGGCATGTTATATCTTTTAAGGTTTAAACTATTTTCAGATTGGCATTTGACCTTTGTTTCAAAGTTCATTGGATATTTAAAGCACAAACTATTGAGGATAAATTGTTTTTGAAAGAGGAAAAATGGGTTTTACAGGGACCCCAAACCACAAAGTTTACAAAATAAAGATAGAATCATTAACGACACCAAAGTTGGAAATGATGTAAAAATAACAACAGTAAAAGACCATAGCCACCAAAAGGGCCAGTGAAGACCACAAAACCAAAAAAAACCAGACAAAAAGCCAACAACAGCTAAATTGAGGAGAAATTGTTGAGGCTGTGCATGTATGGCCTTTTTCAAGCTTTCTTTCTTAATATTATCATTTTGAATGAAACATTGTGTCTTGCAAGCTATATCTGAATAGTTTAAATAACTAATTTCCATGTTGTATGCTCATATGGTAGAATAGTAACTTGTGAAAATTAGATTATGACATTGGACTTCTCTACTTTTTTGAAGGGTTGTTGTTTTACTATATTATATTGTATTAGGAGAGAGCTTATGCAATTTTTGAATGTTCTTTCTATACTCTTATAAATATTTATGTTTGATCAGACCTTAATGAACACTACCTATGGGAAGATTTGAAAATCTGTACTATGCTTAATTTTTAGCCTTTGGTATTCATTCTCTTTCCAACAATGAAGGGTTGTGGCATTCTGTGTCTAATTATATCAATCATAGAAATGGTTGGGTTTTGAAATGTTGTAAAAGCATTGGCGTATCACCCTTTTCATGTTTTATATTTACATTTCTTTTTACCCTTTACTCCAAACCCCTAAAGAAGAGCCGAATTTCTATAAAAATCTTGGAGGTATTCAGTGAGACGCAAATTGATCCCCCACTCACTAAATTTCCCATAAGACTATCAGAGAGGCACAAGATTTGATGATTAATAGTTTTTTTTTTTTTTCTGGCATGCTCGATGGGACAAGAAGTTTTCCTAACGCTTGATTAGAAGTCAAAAATATTTCTTGAATCAGGCTAACGAAAGGAAACTGGAAGTTTCATGCCTAGAGTCCAAACAAGAGCATTTTCGAGAGGTCACTTCTAGTACTCTTAGTTACCTGCCTCAGTACCTAGAAGGAGAAGACTTATAGGTTTTGTATCACTTGTAAGGAGCAATAGAGAGAGAAATAAGAGCCTAGCCTTCAGAGCCTTATCTACTCCACTTAGAGGCTTAAAATTCCAAATAAGATTACCTATATATCCAATTCATATGAATCTTTTCTCTATGGCTCATGTACCTCCCCCTACTTCTAGAAATTTCATAAAATGGGATAGTGGTAGTCCAATACAACCACCCACACCCCTAGATGTATGGCTTGCTATACTCGCTAATGCCCTCAAGGCTATTCCAAGTTTCTCTGTAGAAGACTTCAAAATCCCCTCTGAGCACCTACAAGATATAATGGAGGTATGTAGGGTACATAACATATCGGAGGAGAACATCGCTTTGAGATTGTTAGCTACCTATTTCAAGGGAAAGGCCCAAGATTGGTATCGATCTTTAGCCTTAGGATCTATCATCTCTTGGGATTAGCTTGAAGAGTGACTTTTTAAATGTTTCTCAAATAAAGGAGATCACTCTTCATTTTTGCAACATCTAATTACCATCAAGAGAGCTCTGTAGGAAGCCATGAGCGACTTTAACACCAGATTTCACAAGACCTGGAAAAGGATCCCTGTGACTGCTTGACCCGAAGCTACGATGGCGTTCATGTTCTATTTGAAGGCTTTCAATCCAGACATAGCAGTTATGATAACATCCATGGGAGAAGACACCTTGCCCGATGCATATGAGGTTGTTGTATGCATGGAGAATAGTCTAATTGATGCCAGGAAGCTTCTGCCTTGACCTCCGATGCAAGTATTTGCGGAAATCTCATATGTCCTTTGGGAAGAAGCTACTCCAAGCACTTCCCTTGCACAATTGGTGTCAGCTGCTGCACAGTCTAGGTATGTGTATCCCTCCACTCAAACAAGCATGTTAGGCTCTTCCTCAATAGTGTCAGATATTAGTGACATGAAGAGTCTCATGCAGACTTTTCCCAATGAGTTGGTTCTTATCAAGCGACTATAAGTGATACCTGCAAAGTAGACTACACAAGCCTTTGGTGAAGGAAAGTCATCTTAATATCAGTAGAATCCATACAAAGGATCCTCCAGAGGAGGAGGTCAACAGACCACCTCTGTAAATTAGATAGTTTTGGTCACCATGCCATTGAAAATAGTCAAAGACAATACGGGTAAAGAGATAATTCTGGGCTAGAATAATATGGCGGAAGATGAAAATGTTTGGTGCTTCCCATACAGTGATAGTCATATGCCCTGAAATTTTCCAAGAGGGAATATGCAACAGAGGATAGTGGAATAAAGAAGCTAGGGTGTGCTTCTGAATGCAAACAAATACAAGTCTACTAAAATGGGAAATTCTCACTTAAGAGCACAAATGCACCACCCTAGTAGCATCAACCACACAGTACACCAATGGCCTACATTTAAGCTTAGGGCTTCCAAGTGGCAATCCTTATAGTTTTTTCATCTAATCTATAACACCATATTTGTCACCCATCATAGACATGGAACATAGTAGCCCATCAGTCACTTACACAACTTCACTATATTCAAAAAAACTTTCAAAATGCTTCAAACAATGATCTAGTCATAAATCAAATTTTAAAAAATATGAAATTACTTCAACAACAAATTTCAACATTGAATTAGAATCAAAATGGTAAACCTCCACAATATCTTACTTGAAACCCATTATCAATTTCTATCCTCAAAACATGTAAATACCTTGATTTAAAATTTATATAATGGTCATGAAGATCTTAACAATTATGTATCAAATTTTATTGCATTGCATAGCAACTTCATTTTTGAAGACAAGCTCCTAAGTAAAATTTTTCCTAGATCATTGAAAGACATGGCCTTGGAATTGTTTTTCTCATTGCTGAACAATTTAATCAATTCATTCACTTAACTTGTTAGTGCATTTATCCAAAATTTTGAAGAAAATATTGGTCCTCAAGTGATGTTAACTGACTTGGTGTATTATAAACAAGGACCTAAGGAAAATACAACAAAATTTATAGGATGACACCAATTTCTTTACTCACAAATCTGCTATAGTCTTCCTAATGTTGTTATTCAAAGGGTGTTTATAGGAAATTTGCAACCTAACTTTCTAGAAAAGATATTATTGATGAATTATTCATCCTTTCAATGCTTGTTTATGGATATTTATGATTATTAGATATTGATTAGTTAACATGAAGGTACACCTTCATCAACTCATACAGATCAATTTGAGTCCATACCTCAAAATAGTTACCAATCATTCAAAAATCAAAGAGCTTTGTTAAGATAGACATTCCCAAGGCTACTAATAAAATTGAAACAAAAGTGGTTGTTGTAAGCAAAACTCCTTATCAATTCAGGCTAAGAGAGAAAAGTTACCCAATTTCCCGACTCTCTTCATTTGGTCATGTTATAATTGTTAAGAAATAACTTAATCTGATTACCTTTGATTAGGCCAATGAATACATCTAATTCTTTACCTCAAAACCTTAATGCAAAGTAATTTTTTCAATACCATCATACACCTGGACATGATATGAAATGATGTATGCATCTTAAACACCAAGTGCAAGACCTTATCAATTCTAATAACATTGAGTTGGCAGATGTTAATGATAAAGGAAATAAGTCCATTGCTCCACCAAATCAAAATTTTTGAATCTTTACAAATCTAATTCCAAATCATACATCCAACTTTGTGAAAGGTAGATATTACATACATGATAATGATGATCTAAATACTATTTTTAATGCAATAGAAGTTCAACCTCATAAGGGCCAAAGCACATTGTTACCCCACATTACTTTTAAACATATTGATGCATCCATACATAAACTTGATTTTCCACTCTATATCACTGGTCGTATTACTGATAGACATACACCAAAGATACTCACTGATCATGTGTGTCTAGATAATGTGATCAGTGAAGAATTCTTATTTGTGCATGAGCTTTATAAAGACCCTTATGAAATTTCAAAGTATGGATAAAAACTCATGATGGTTTTTTTTGCCCTACTATAGGGTAAAAGCACAAAGCTGTGTCACACTTTTGGCCAAATAAATAGTTCCGAGTGAAATATTTTTTGGGTGGAAAGGTTTTGGCCGACTCGGTTTCGACTGAAACCATGTGGCCTATTACGTGGCACACAAGTTTTGGCCGAATAAGTTTCACCGGAATCCCAATTTTTTTTTTCCTTTTCCCGCTTTGAAATTGGATTTTTTAATGTGCGGGGTTTCTATAGAAAGGGTTTCAATAGAAACTGTTTCTACTGAAACTGTCTATGTGGCATCCTAGTTGGCAGCCAACTCAATTTTTTTCAGAATTTTTTGAAACTTTCAACTTTAGCCAAGTATTGCTTTAGTCAGAATGATGTTTCTAAAAAAGAGAAAAATACCCTTTTGTAGAGCTTAGAGTAGTGAATCAGAATATGTAATTTTTAAATTTTTTTTACTAGTTTTAATATATTTTATTTTTAAAATAATGCAAGTAGGTTGTTAAATTTGAAAAAGAGGCTGATTATAAATTAAAAATAAAATAGTAAAACATATTATTTATTTTTTAAAATTATATGGGGCACAAGAGGAGAGAGTCTTCTTCAAAAGGGTATAATTTTTTTTTTGAAAATGATTAAAAAAATTGACAATAGTTGACGTCTCGTGAAAACTATCAAATTTTGACAAGTCTGACTTTAAAACGTTATTACAAGAAAAATATACATCAAAATTTGAATTTTTTTTCCATGCACAAGATATTGAAGTTACCTATTTGGGGAAAAAAATTTTAGGGAGAAATGAAGTTTTTTTCAATTTGTTTCTTACATCCCGTGAAGTCACTCTTTTCTAAAATTTTCAGCATTCCAAAATTTTTCCTTAAATTGATAAAAACATAAAGAAAGCAATTTTTTTAAAAAATTGAAATATTACAAGAATAAACTTCATCAAAATTTCTACATTTAATTAGTTACACCATTTTGAAATTCAAAATATATAAAGACCACTTTTATGTGGTCGAAGTTCATAATTTTTTTTTCTATTGGCCAATTCCTTTATAAAGTGTGACATAGGTTTGTGCTTTTACCCTATAGGTTTGATATCTCTCCCACTCAAAGTTGGACTAAAATAATTGGATGTTTCATTCCCCATCATCTCGATGTCAGACCAATTTCATGTGAATCTAGGCTATCCATGTTTATGTTTCATGAATGCGGTCCTATCAATAATCCATAAATGCATAAAGTTTCCATTTGAAAATGAAATATATATAATTCATCATAGTGGATTTAAACTTGTGGCTTCCTTTGGAAAAATTTCAATGGATTATTTTTGGCCTTGACCTATAGGACCCATTAATCTTTGTGAGGAATTTTTTTTTTATCATATCCAAAGTTTAAAGGTAAGAACATAGTTTAATTATTGCTTAGTAATATCCCACTTGAGGATGACTGGTCTATGATGACTTCTATTGTTGTTCCTCCCACCCATAGGTCATGGATGAACCCATGTCTGCATTGACTATCCTCCTAAGTACCCCATGTATATATGTTATGGTTCCTCCTCCAATATGATATAAAAGACCAAGAGATAATTGTATGATGATCTTTGTTTCGTCAAAATAAAAATAAATTTATAAACCTAAAGAAAAGGTGGTTTCCCAACCCCTGGTGGTCCCTTTAGTTCTTCCTCTAAAGGAAGAAAAGAGATGAATGGTAGAGAAACCCTCTCTTACCCCTTCACAAATTGAAACTCATGCAAGAAGAAATAGAGGTGCTAAGGAGCATAAGAATAGACACCATGTGATTGCTTCCAAGTTGGATGAAAAGAATAAAATATTACCAAATGATCAACCACATATCCAAGCTATCCCCAATGAATTTCCTCCCAACCATCCATCCTCATCATCACCCAACTCCACCTCACCATCCTTTCCAATTCATGTCATTGAACCTTACATGTATCAACCTAAAAAAATAATGAAACAAGAACATATGACTAGTATTATCATTAAACCACCTATTGCATAAAACCTAGATAATAAAGATGAGGATGCTAAGATTGATGAACAAGTGCATAATGAATTATCTTTTTTTTTTCTCCAAATATATGGATTTAGATGGGGAAAAGCATGATGATCCTCTTGATGAGAGTGAATCACCATATGTTGAACTTGGTGATACTTCTTGTACAACACTTTTTTGTAGTGCATTTTTAAGTCTTTGTGTGTTTTATTGTGTGTGATGTGATCTCCTATGATGTGCTACAAGTAGTGTTTCTTTGTGTTTGTTAGTTTTTTGGATGAACCTTGTTATTCTTGTTAATACAAGGATGCAAAGAAAATAAATCTGTTGTAACATTCATATATTTCTATCTCCATTTGCCTTTATGTTGTGAACATTTTTTCTTTGTTGTCTTTTGAGAATGATGCAAAGTTTTGAGACATTTAGTTCTCTCTCAAGATGACACAAAAGTGTTTATGTTACCTTCATGTGTCATTTCTCCATTGTATTTGTATATCCACAAGTATCTAGGGAATGATGTTAATTTCAAGCATAATCATATTATATATTATCTATGGTCTATACTGACCCCAGATTAGTGGATCCATTAAGTGATATATTTTGTGTTGTTATGTGGCCTTGTTTTGGGGGCAACCCATTATCATGATTAATCTTTGTTGGAAACATATCATTGGAATAAGGTTTTCCAAAAATCCCTTATGTGGAATATATGGTTTTATTCTACCTTAAAGGAAATTTCTCACAGTTGGTGTCAGCAATTACTTTAAGGTGGAGGCACACATTTAATTATGTGCTTCACTTTGTTCACACACACTAAACTTTATGATGTATTTTTGGCATATTGATCATTTTTGTAGTGCCTTATCATGATTGTTAGTATGGTTGACATGAGAAAAAACCTAGTGAATATCAAACTTCACTAGACCTTGTGTTTTTTTCATTGGCTACTTTGCAAAAAATAATGTAATGAATATTGGACTTTACTATCTTTTGTTATTTCTTATCAAATCTCAACTAGTGAATATCACACTTAACTAGCCCATGATGTTTTTGTTATAGGTCACCTAAAAAATATCGAACTTTGTTAGAATGTTATTTATGAATCCCTTGGGTATGGATTGTAGTAATATTTATGCAAAGTTTGCTAGTTTGTGATTGTCTACCCCCTTTTGCATGTTTCCATTGTGTTTTCACTGTGTTTACATTATATTTACATTCTTTTGCATCACGTAGTGTTTATATTTAGATTATGTAATATTATATGTCTTCATTATGTATTCTTTTTATTTATCATTCTACATTATACCTCATGTTTATGTGTTCCTTTATCCTCATCTTATTATATCATAGGATCTTGAGACTGGGGGCTAGTGCATCCCCTAGATTTGATATCATCCCATCTCTTCATTTTTTGGATAATCGAACCCTTCTTGGCTTATCCTTACTTTAGTCTAAGTTTGAGCATAAGTTCATACTCTCACTAAAGTGGGTGATAAATATAGCATTGATAATTGTCACCCTTGACAATTTCACACTCTGTTTAGCTCTCCTCATGTGCTTGGACCCAATTGTGCATTTAATATACCCATTTTTTAATAATATTGGAAAAATTAGAAGTGGAATTGGAAATAAATATTTAATAATCATTTACCGATGCTTAAGGCCCTAAATCATTTACAATATGTCGATGCCAACATTTTAATATTTAAAAATATAAAGTCATTTGTTTGCTATAGGTAACAATTTTGTGGGAAATTAAATACTTGCATATAAATACAAGTAATTTTCACCATTTTAGTTCTAGAAACTTTGAGAAGAAATCATAATGCAATTAATTGAGCAATCAAGAGCAGTCAATAATAGAATCAAAGTAGCATTAGTTTAGTCAAGCATCATGTTAGAAATGCTTCATAGTTTCATGTGAGTTTGTTTATGTTTCATTTCTATTTATTTTGTGAGTACTAACACTTGCAAGAATTCAAATCAAGCATTAATTTCTCCTTGAAGGTGATGAGTATAATAACTTTAGTCCATCAAGGAATGAATATCTAAGGGGTGAGTTGTATCAATTATCAGAATAATTTAGCCTCTACCTAGCCTAGGGTAAGCTCTCTTTTACATCAGAATAACCATTGTTTAGGTAGAAATACCAAAAATGGGGTTTGGCTTAGGCAAGCCCCTATACAACATAACCCTTTCCCATCTTCCTTGTGTCTATGTTATAAATTTGAAGAAAATTTAGAGAGGATTGAAGACATAATTTTTCTTTTAAGAATTTGAGTCCTACAATTCAACAAACTAGGGAAAGTGGATTTTATCAGTGATAGATGAAGTTTCGATACTAAGTCTAGAGAGGAAGAACCCACAGACAAGGAGCAACAAGAGTTTGAAATCTAACTCTAAGTATTTGTTTCCCAATAAAGGGTGTGCAATGCCCCTATCCAACTAGATCAAGCCCAAGTTCATATTCCAAGTTCCTCTTTGTCTACCCTTTGCTATTTTGAACTCTATTTCTATCTTTCATTTATGTGTTTTCTAGAAATCATCAAAGTTCGTTACATTTTCATAATTAACCTAGGTGCATCTTTAAATTATCAAATTAAGTAAATTAGTGATAAATTAATCATCATCTGACACACACATCCAAAATTATTGAAGCCTCGATCCACCATTCTAGCTCTTCCATTGAGGTTAGTAGGCAAGTGGGTGTTTGGGATCAACTTTAGTCTTTTCCTTGTTGATATTGAAAGAAGTGTGATTTACACGCTAGATCCCTTTTTCCAACTTCACACTATATCTATCTATCTATCTATGTATCTATTTATCTATTTATATATATAGAGTTGTCTAACTCCTATAATAAATCTAAAAAACCCTCACACTAAATCTAGGTGGGTTGTTCAACCACCTTAATTCTCTCCCTCCTATTTTCACTCCTAAATATCTATGTGAGTTGTGTGAGAAACCATTTACAATTATTATTCTTACTCACTATATGTGATGTTCCCTTTTATTAAAATAACATTTACTATTGTTAGTAAACCCAATTTTCAAAATATTCAATCAAGACTTGCGGATAAATTCGGTAATTTATATTTTCAAGATAAGTTTATTTAATCAATTTTGGGGGAAAAATAAATATTTATTTTAATTTTATTTTCATGGGTCCAAATGGGGCATTGAATTTTGGGAAGAGTAATTATGGAGCATATTTGACAAATAATGTTGCAAGAATCCAATCAACACTTGGCAGTTTGCATGGGGAATATTATGACAAGAGTTAATGGTGCATGCATGCAATATTCCCATCTTGGGCATGGGATTTTTGGGCACTCAATTTGGTGCCAAAATGGGATTTGAATATATGGAATTTTATCTCTCAATTTTCATTATGTAGATTTATGAATTTCTTCCACAAGTTGTGGTTTTCCTGATAAGTTGGTAAACCAATGAGAAAAACATATCTAGGCTGGTAAAATAGGGATATTGAGGCTTAAAAATAGTGGTTCCGAGGGTATCTAGGTGAAATTTAATCCAAATATTACCATTGTGTCAGATTCTCTTCAGATTGGTAAATTATTCTTAGTTTCTTTATAGGGTTTGTTCTAGTTTTGAGTGTGTTTTGGATTTTAATTTTCAGAGTGGTTTTTGAATGAAAAAAATGTATTTGTATTAGAGGTATTCCTCTCATGTATTTTTCCCCAAATTAGTGGTATTTTAGTTTGGCGTGTTTGTGTGGAGATTGCTCCAATTTGGAGTGTGTTGTGGCTTCCAAATTTCGGTTTTTGATCTAGTTTGGCATGCATCTTTCATATTACAGGTTTTTGTGTGTATATTCTATTGTTAATAGTATATTTGGATGCTCTTTGAGTATACCATATATGTATTTTTCTATATTTAATCTTTGGTGTGAAGATTGGTGAAATAGTGAGGAGTTGGCTTTAATCCTAGTGTGCATTTTTGGCTTTCGATTAAAGTTTCCTTTACATAATTTTTTGTAATTGTTCATGGCTATAGTTTGTTCTATATTGCAGAAAATTTAATGTAAATCCATGTGAATATCCATAATAAATCATTCTATTTCAATTTCACCTCACTCAATTTCTTGTTTGATCTATTTTGGTGCTTATTTAAGATTCCAAATTGTGTTTTCTTTATGCATATTTGCAGCAGATGCACAATTTCTATTAGCTAATTTATTAAGAGAAAAAATGATGTAAATTCATTCTTGGATTATTAATAAATATTTCTTGATTAGCTTCTCATTATTTAATCACAATTTGGAGTTGTTTGGTGTATTTTCCATTATACCAATTTTTCTCTATTTCTAAAATTTCCCATTCAAATTTGGAAATATTTAATTGGGGATATTATAGTGGTATCAAAGCCATGATCTTGCTAGACTTAGGGTTTGATCATTTTTATTTAGAAAAGGAAGAGAGGAGTTTAAAGATGGCTGATGTTGGAGATCCTATGGAAGCTTTGGCAAGAGAACTAGTAGTCATCAGAGGAACTTATGCTGGAAACAAGATGAAAGCTTTAGAAATTCAATCCCATATAGTGATCATGTCAGTCTAATGCAAGGGATGTAAGCTACAAAGGGCTACAAACATCACCTAGGACATAGTAGAAGGCAAACCATAAAATATTTAGCTCTAACTTTTGATGGATAAGACAAGATCTCAGTCAGAGCTTGGTTATTTGAGATGTAGGACTGTTACTTTCTTAGTTCCATGGAGGAGCAAGTTTCCATTTAGTATGCAATATTGCATCCTGAAGGAGTTGCTCATGATTGATGGTACCAAGGTATGAATACCCAATTCCACATTTAGATAGATTCTTTTGATTAATTTTGTCTAATATAGTGAGCATTTTGAAGAATGATAAATGTGTAACAAAGTTTTAGGATGACCGCTTGGATATGCATGCAATAATGGAGGATAAGGTGGTGCATGAAAAATGGGACAAAATGATAGCCTTGAATCCTATTTTGGATTCATTTGTTGAAGATTGAAAGAATAATATCTACCTTAATGTCTCTAATGGAGCAGATATTGATGATGGGTTTTTTGATGTGCTTTTCAAATATGGACATGAAAGAGGAAAAGGTGATGATATCTCCAAATTGGCTTTTAATGTTCTCTCATATCATTTTACTGATGAGATTTTAGATGGATTTGGGGTTGGCTTCCAAACCAAGCCTATGGAGAAATATGTGGAAGATTCAAATCCTAGGAAGGTGGAGAATGACTCTTTCAAAGAGGCAATCACTCATGGGGAGCACATTGACTATGTATATTTTTATCAAAGTAATCAAACCTCTTTCATATGGGATTTAGGTGTGCCAACATATAAGTGTGATGAGGATTTTTCTAGGGATAAAATTCCCTTTCTTTCCAAATTTTCTTTTTTTAATTTATCATGCATAGTGGATGAAATTGAAGGAGCTAATGCTACAAGGTATATTAATGATATTGATCAAAAATATAATTTATTGTTCCTTGATGTTGATTTTGAGCAAAAAAATAGAATCCATGATTATGAGCATAGACACAATAGTCCCATGGTTGTGGACCCTCAACCCAATGCTACACATTTTCATCAAGTTGTTCAAAGGGATATGATTTAGGACAACCATGATGTGGTTGATGGAAGTTATGGAGAAGGGTTTCATTCTTGCATGTATATTATACAAAAAATGCATTAGATCTACAAAAACTGGACTTGCATGGGGGAAGTTGTGGAAGAAAATTCTTGGTGTCTATCGAAAATGAAATGAAATTTTTATCTAGATTAGATGATACACACATGCATGTAGAAAAATCATTCAAAATGCATGAAAATATCAGAATGAGCTTAGTGTTGCCTATGTTGATTTGCAAAAAATGAAAGAAACCGTGGATGAAATCAAAGTAGCTTATTTGTGCATGTTACATGATAGAGATATGGCTAAAAAGTTTTCAAGTGAGACCATATTCATGACCATGCAATTAAGGGAAGAGGTTGATGAGCTCACTAGCAAGCTTAAATATACAAATCTTACTTTGGAAAGTGTCCAAGAGGAACTTCTTGAGGATATTGATAAACTCTATGAGGCTCAATAGTTTAGGGAGCTAGATTGCATCTAGGAGGAGCATGACCTGGCACATTCAGATAGTAGAATTTTGGAACATAAATAGGATGAAGATAATTTTTATATTTTTGATGATCTTATATTCATGATGGATACTAATTTGACCCATGATAATCATTTATTTGAGTTGGAAATAATAGATTACAATGATGAGATTGGAGTTGATTGTGAGACTTGGGACCCAGATACAATTCCTTGCTATGAGATGTTGTCTCAAGATTGGAGTACTGGGTCAACCTACAATATGAGTACTGCTTCCCACTTTTAGATTGGCTTGTACATGAATTTAGATCCTGATCCACAAATGACTTGGATGATCTTTTAAGCCCAAAAGCTAAACATTTCTTGGTTGAGGTTGGATGGTAGAGATATTTTTACCATAGGAGATGTTCCAGTTTCTACTTCCATACTCATCTCTCCTATTTTCAATTGGATTTCAGTTGGGTTATTTATGCCCTTACACATTTTTGTTGGATAGGGAGGTAAATTTCCATTTAAAAATTGTTGTTAAGCATTGAAAATCTTTTGGGCAATTGGTTGCAAGTAATTCTTTGGGCATAGTTCATTCTTTCATTTCTTCCACTTTGGTGAGAAATGGTCACTATAGATACTTCATGGAGATGGTATGTATGATTCCAAATGATAGCTTAATGATTGTCATGATGTGTGTGTCCCAAAGCTTATCATTTGACACTTAGAGGTTAAGTGTTGATGTTTTGATTCCAGTTGGCAACAATTGAGGGAATTTCTGGTTGGCAGATCTCAAAGATGTGATAGTGATTGATTTGATTTATATTTATGGATTTTTTTTGGTAATTATTTTTTATAGTTAATCAAGATGTCTTATGTTTTACTTAGGATCATGATTGATAGTGAGTTTTCTAATATGGTCTTCTTTGAGTTACTTTGGTAGGTCATATTCTGTAGTCTTCTCAAGGATTTCAATATTGGGTTAGAAGGTGTTTACTTTGTGAGGTTCTAGATGAGGAGAGTTTAGTTAGAGCACAATGTTTTGTCATAGGCATAGTCTCAGCATGGTATTTGGGTATGATGGTTGTATATAGGGAAGTGTTGTTATAATACCTTCCATCACATATATGCTGGTATGTCCTCATTTTAGAATCTCTATGATCATGGTCCACTATCTTTTGTTGATTCATTACTTTCAAAAGGTGGAATACCTACAACAAGTGAATTTGTCCAACAAAGTTAGGAGTTCCTGTGGTCATTTAGAGAGAACTTCCATCTTGCACCAAATAAAAAAAAAATGTATGTAGATAGGAAGAGAGTGAAGAGAGCTTTTGAAGTTGGTATTTTCTCTACATTGGGTTTGCATTCAAGTTTCCATATTGAATAATTCCTTTGATTGTAGCCATGTCACATGAATAAGAGTAGATCAAGAAGGTTTAATGGACTTCACAAAGTCGTCAGGGAGGAAGGAGAAGTAACTTATGAGTTAGATGTGCCACCAACTTGTAGGATACAAAAAGTCTTTCATGATCCATGTTGCCTTAGACTGGTGGGACATCAGAATATGTTTTCTCTAAGATGCCACCATCAGATGATGAAGGAAAAAAGTATGGGATACCTAAAATAGTTTTGGTAACAAGAGAAGAGAAGCAAAGAATCAAAGGTATCATCCAACACTCAATCAAATGGAAAGATTTTCCTAATGGAGATGAAACACGAGAAGATATAGAAGATCACTTCCATACAAGTATTCATTTCTTGAGGACAAGAAATATTTGGGAGGGAGGAATTGTAATGTCCCCTTTTCTAAAAATAATGTTTAATATTTTTAGTAAACTCATTTTTCAAAATAGTCAATTAGGACCTATGGATAAATAAGGTAATTTATATTTTCAAGATAAACTTATTAAATCATTTTTGGGGAAAAAATTAATATTTATTTTATTTTTATTTTTAAGGGTCCAAATAGGGTGTTGGATTTTGGGAAGAGCAATTATTGAGCATATTTGGCAATAATGTTGCAAGAATCCAATCGACATTTGGTAGTTTGCATGGGGAATCTTATGGTAGGAGTTAATGGCACATGCATGCAAGATTTGCATCTTGATCATGGGATTTTGGGCACCCAATTTGGTGCCAAAATGTCATTTGAATAAAGGAAATTTTCTCTCTCAAGTTTTATTTTACAAATTTATGGATTTCTTCCATAGGTTGTGGTTTTCTTCAAAGACCGATAAACCAATGAAGAAAAGATCTTCAAGGCTAGTAAACCAAGGAGATTGAGGCTCAAAGATAGTGGTTTAGAGGGTATCTAGGTGAAATTTCATCCTAATATTTCCATTGTGTTGAATGCTCTTCAGTTTGGTAAGTTGTTCTGAGTTTATTTGGAGGGTTTGTTCTAGTTTTGAGTGTGTTTTGGATTTTAGCTTGAGTGGCTATTGAATGAAGAAAATATATTTGGATTAGAGGTATTCCTCTCATTTAATTTTCTTCCCAACTGAGAGGTATTTTAGTTTGGTACATGTTTGTGTGGAGATTTCTCTAATTTGTAGAGTGTTGTGGCTTCCATATTTTGGGTTTTGATCCAATTTGGCATGCATCTTTGAGATTAGAGGTTTTTTGTGTGTATATGTTGTTATTAGTATATTTAGATTCCATTTGAGGGTGATCCCACAATAGTGGTTTACACTTTTTGGGACATTCTGATTTTTGTTGAAATCACATATTTTTAGAAAATATAATGATTTAAGCCTTGAAAAGTTCCATTTAAAGGAATCCAATTGAAGAGGGTTTGATCAAACCACCTTAGATCAAACCCCCTTGGATTGGACCCCACTAGTTTTAAACCATACCTATAATATAATCTCCTTTACACCTATCAAAATATTGATAAAAAACCACTTTTGATTTACCTTTTAAAGGATCAAATGAATTCATTTAAAATTTACTTTTTTAATTATGTAGTCCTTATTACAAGCTTCCCTTCCCAAAAAGTATAATTTTAAATATATTTAATTTGATTATTATATTTATTTTTTATTTCTTGTCAATGTTGGTTTTTCACCAAAAATCAAGCTCTTTGTTCTGCACATGTAGAAAAATAGTGGATTATCAAAAAAAAATTGAAAAATATCAGTGAACTAGATATTGATGTCCTTGATGCAACAAAAAAAATTTGAATTTCGATACATACAATTTTTTTTAATGTTTTAGCCAGTAAATCATGTCTAAATTGTAATTGGTTTGAATTTGAAACTTAATTAAGAAAAAAGTATACAATGAAATTCTATGAAAGCAATTCCATGCACTAGATGTCCTAGTTACAAATCTAAATTAAAAAAAAATAGAATTTAATCCTTCAAAGAAAAAAATTTATGTGTTAGCCAGTAATGTCACTCTTTAAAAATGGTGTTTATTGTTAAAAACTAGTTTTCAAAGGAGATGGAAAATGAAGGGAAATATGATTCCAAAATTTTTGAAAAAAATATATTTACAATCTAAAGACAAAATTTCACAAATCACTAGTTTGCATTATCTTCAAATTCCTCACGGTTTAGCTGCTATAGGTGCCGAAAAGTGAAGATTTAGTTAAAAAAATTCAATTCAATATCCAATTTGACCAAAAATTGTAAACCAGTATTGTGGGATCACCCTTGAGTATTGAATATATGTAGCTTTATGTTCTTGATCGTTGGTGTGAAGATTGGTGAAATAGTGAGGAGTTGGCTTTAGTCTCACTGTGCATTTTTCGCATTCGGTTAGAGTTTCTTTTACATAATTTAATGCAACTATTCATGGCTATAATATGTTGTATATGACATAAAATTTAATGTAAATCCATGTGAATATCTATAATAAGTCATTCTATTTCAATTGCACCTCACCTAATTTCTAGTTTGATGCATTTTGGTTCACATTTAAGATTCCAAATTATGTTTTCTTTATGCATATTTGCAGCAGATGTACAATTTTTGTTAGCTAATGTATTAACAACAATGATGTAAGTTCATGCTTGGATTAGTAATAAATCTTTTTCTTCATCGACTACACATTATTTAATCACAATTTTGAGTTGTTTGGTGCATTTTCCTTTATACCCATTTTGTTCTATTTCTTAAATTTCCCATTCAAATTTGAAATATTTAATTGGGGATATTACAATATAATCTAATATAAATTTTTCTATGCATAATATCTCAACCAATTCTTTTGAAACCTAGTAAAACTACATGTGTTATTACTACAACTCACATCACCTTATTCAATTAACTTAACACACACTATTATTATAACCTATGTGAACACTAGAATGATTTCCTAACACCCCCTTAGTGTGAACATGAGTAGAAATTAGATCACATGAACTGGAAACAAAATCGTATGCCTATGCATATTTTTAGGTTTATATGTTGTTATTTGGATCTTGATACACATGGTCACCTACATACAAGAACTTATCCTACTTTCACTTCTAGTAAATCTATCATTGGTCAACCATACCTCAAAGAAGTATAGAAGTTAAATGATTTTCTTTTCTATACAATTTTTTACAATATCAATAATATTTATATTCTCCTCTATCCAAACATAGTAGGGGAATGTTTACAATGTTTTATTTTACATAGAAAAATGAAATGAAATGAAATTACACTAATACAAAATGTGACCTCATCATTCTTCACTAGAAAGAGGTATATTTATCCTCCTTCCTACAATGCCTCTAGCCTCAATTTTAAATTTATCTAAAATAAATTCTCTTTATCATGATGGAAAGACAATTCATATTTCATATATTCTTCCCAATTTATTTATTTAGCCAAGTAAGAATTTTAATATAGTTTATCATCTAGTAGATCTTGTTCCATCTTCTTACAATTTAAAATTACATGTCCTACTTCTTTACAATAGTAAAATTTTATTTTTCCTTTTTGAAGAACAATTTGTGTACACACCCTTTTTTTATACATATAATTTACTTATTCTAGTTCAAATCATTTATTTTGATTAGGTAGAGTAGAGATTACTTCCTTAAGGATAATTTTTACCTTTCTTAATGTAAACACCATATTGGACATACTCTTAGGCATACTATTCAATATTATTTCTTTCACATCATCATCCTTTACTTTTTTATTAATGTCAGCTAACCAATTTAGTATGGAGTGAAACTTACTTATATGATCTACCATTTTTGCATCTTTATCCATCTTCAAACCACATTATCTCTACTTCAATGTCATCTTGGAACTTTCTGCTTCAGATGCAAAAGTATTTTTTAGTGACTCACAAATCTCTTTTCTAGATTTTATGAAATCCATATGGTGTATGTATGCTTTTGACAAGTTGAGCCCAGTAATCCTCAAATTATTTTTTATTTTTGATATTCCACTTAGCAAGTTCATTTGCATCAGTTGGCGAGAGTGAGTTTGGTTTGAAAAGCACCCAAAGATATTTTTATTTTAAAATGTAACTACATTCGTATTTTCCATATATAAAAATCTCTAACTTCAAATTTATCAATGATTACCCCCTTAATCAAAAGAAAATATAAGGTGTTGGGATCAACTAATAATGCACCTTGAAATGATTGGAAATTTTACAAATAATAATATTGACCTCCATTCCATATTTTTATAAATATTTCAACTACATATAAATATTAAAAAATATAATTCAACATTTACATATTTTTTTCAACTCCATTGAACTAATTTTTTTATGAATTTAAGAAAAGAATTTTACCATGATCTCTCAATTATGCCTAAAGAATTTAATAGTAACTTCTTCATGGTGTTTTACCTTATGGCTAGCTATTGACTACTACAACAAACCACAATTAAATGTGCATAGAAAATCAAATATTTCTCATGTATTCTCTTCCTTTTTTTGTATCTACATACTAAAATCACATTTACGTCCCTCATTTTCCACCAAAAATGCTCTTTCATTATTTAATTTATATTGAAAATGTTTCTAGGTTTTATTTTCTTCTATCTAAGCTTTTTCCAAAAATAATTTTTTTAAGAGCTGAGAGATCATGATTTTAATGAAATAGCTTAAATATATTTTTTAGATTCCCAACTCTAATACCGTATAAGAAAATTTGGACATAAATTATAGAAAAATAAAAAATTTTACACACATATAATACTGTAACTCTATAATTAATTAATATATACATATATATATATATGAAGAGTTATCTAAATCTTATAAAAACTGCACCAAAATTTCACATTAAATGTAAGCGGGTTGTTTGACCATCTTAATTCTTTCATTCCTATTTTAACTCCTAAATATATACATGAGTTGTATTTAAAAATCACTTACATTGTTATGCTCACTCACTATAATATAATATTAATTTATTCTAAATACAATCCGAACCAATTATTTTGACACCTATAATAGCTATGTGAGTTGTTACTACAACTCACTTCACCTTATTCATTCTTAAGTTAACACACATTATTATTCTAACCCATGTGGTTTACATGCATTTTTTAGTGGATAATTTTTATTTTACATGAAAATTTTGCATTCCTTAAATAGTAAGAATACCAACATCAAAATTGAGAGTATACAAATTGGAAGTTAAATTCTAGATTCATACATCTACTAGTGGTGGACCCAAATTTTTGATTGACATGTTTTAGTGTGGGTTTTACATCAACTAGGGAAGTATCTTGGAATGAAATTTAATTTTAGATTAACTAGTTTAATGTTTATAGCCATCAATGTTTTTGATCTACGAGGAACATATGGGTCAAACTTAAATATTAGTGTGATGTAGATTACCTACATATTTTGAGCCTAATCATTAGTTTCCCTAAGGATGTGAAAATACTTATACATTCGTAGTGAGAATGATATCTCATGTCCAATGTGAGACTTGAGTGTTAAAATTAGGAGTGAATTCCATGATGTTCTTATGTGTCTAGCTAGTGTTTTGAGACCTAATCATGGTGTAATGTGTGCTCAAGTTGTCAATATGGAAAGATTAATGTTCATAATTAGTGGGCTTGAATTTTTTTTGATAGATTCTTAGTGCACTTTATATTACTATAAGAAACATGACATTTTATCATGATGGCCATAGGCAACAAGTCCATGGCTAGTGGGTAAAAAGGCCAATAACTATCTCATCGCTAGTCTTTAATCCCATGATCAAAAGGAGGAACAAATTAATATTCACCATAGTTATAATGCTTCAACCACACAAATGGACAATTATAGTGAGTGTTAAGAATAAGTGTATCCCTTGCACCTTGGCAACATGATTGGTCTTGATAAGATCTAGTGAAGCCTAAGAAAATGTTGCATGCGAATTGGATTATGTATATGCGATTTTCTAAAATATGTTTTTCCATGTTTAGGGGTGAAAATAGATCTCAAGAAAGATTTGACATGTGATATTTCCCTTATTCGTATAATTAATTAATTTTATAAATTTATTATGTATAGGTCTCCTTCTCCCTCATCAAGGCATATTTTCTATTTTTATGGATAAGGGGTTGTCTATTGTAGAAAGTATGAAGGAAAAAGATGAAGTGGAGTATGAGTGAGGTGCCTAAAGATATTCACATTTTTTATAGGCCTACAAATTAAACTAGATGAAGTAAATGAAGTTTAGAAATCTTCTCTCTTTTTTATATGTATTGATATTCATCCTAACAATTTTTCTATTTTTGTGCAAGTGCTTAATTGATTACATGGACAAGAAAAAATATTTTCATAATCTCATACCTCCTTTGAGTATCTAAAGGTGAGGAAACACAAATGAATCTAAAATATGGTTATGTGCAGGATCATCATGGAAAAAATAGGCCCTTAGGTGGCAAAAATTTTAGAAAAATCAGAATTAGGCAAGTTGACATAAAAATTTGAATGATTTATCTATATTATTTCAAAAATATGTAAGAATAGAATCAATAGAAAATTGAATGAAGTTTCTAAACTTCTAGGTTCTTAAAAAAATAAAAAAAAATCTATTTGGTGAAAATTTGAAATTTCAATGCAGTGGTACTTAAATTTCAAGTAAAAAATAAGAAGTAGGTGTTTGTCTGACCACCCTAACCACAATAAAATGATGATATTTTTTTATAAGATTTTAGGTATAAGTAGATGATTCATGCCCCGATGTGATGCATATTTTTGTATAATTTTTTTCCATGTAAATAATTAATTATGAATTTTTTATTACAACATTTTAAAAAATATAAAAACTCGTATGTCTGACCACCTTAACTTGGTCAAAAATTCATGAAATTCAATTTTTATTTTTTTAATCCTATAGTATGTGAAGCATAGAATGTGGCACATGTTTTGGATTCAAAAAATGTGATACCGTTTAAAAGCTATAGATTTTTTTCAATTAGCCTATCAATTAAGACTTTAGTTGTAATTTGAATATAAAATGAATAATAATTACTTATTAAATTCAAAGTAAAGCATAATTTATATTGGTGGAAAGCTAAGAATCTCCTTTAAAAACCCTTTTCGTTTCATCAATTTTGGGTAAAAAAATAGTCGTTAGCCACATACGCATCATATTGCCACTTTTTGGCCCATCATGATCCTGCACATACCTATATGTATTTTACTTCTACAAAACCTATAAATTCCTTGTTCTTTCCTAATTTAGTAGATGAAAGACCTATTTGTTGTCTTCTATTTTAGCATGTCGTCAAACTAAATTATCATGATTTTAATTTCTCTAAATAGTTGTAGTTGAGAAACTAATTTGTAATTGTATATTTAAATGGTTGTGAGACATTGTAAGTTTTGGTCACTAGGCCATCTCCATATAATGCTCCCTAAGTCTAATATAGGGCATCAATAATTATATGTCTTTATTTTATAAGCATCGTGGATTCCTTGCATGAGATTGAGTAATGTGTAGTTAAGGAACATAAATAAATAGTTGACATCTCCATGACTATTAGGGATTCTTTAAGGAACCCTATAAGTGGCCCATGCAATTTTTCCAACCACAGGTATGTGCAGGATCATCATGGAAAAAATAGGCCCTTAAGTGGCGAAAAATTCAGAAAAATTAGAGTCAGGCAACTTGACGTAAAAAATATGTAAGAATAAAATCTGTTGCAAATTGAATTTAGTTTCTAAACTACTAGATTTTTTTATTTTTTTAAAAATCTATTTGGTGAAAATTTGAAATTTCAATGCAGTAGTACTTGGATTTTAGGGAAAAAATAAGTAGGTGTCTATCTAAGCACCCTAACCACAATAAAATGATAATATTTTTTTATAAGATTTTAAATATAAGTAGAGGACTCATGTCCCGATGTGATGCATATTTTTTTGTAATTTTTTTCCAAGTAAATAGTTAATTATGATTTTTTTATTACAACTTTTAAAAAATATAAAAATTTGTATGTCTGACCACCTTAACTTGGTCAAAAATTCATGAAATTCAATTTTCTCTTTTTTAATCCTATAGTATGCGAAGCATAGAATGTGACACATATTTCAGATTCAAAAAATGTAATACCATTTGAAAGCTATAGATGTTTTTCAATCGGCCTATCAATCAGAACTTTAGTCGTAATTCAAATAGAAAATGAATAATAATTATTTATTAAATTCAAAGTAAAGCATAATTTATATTGGTAGAAAGTTGAGAATCTCCTTTAAAAACCCTATTTGTTTCATCAATTTTGGGTAAAAACAAAGTTGTCAGCCACACACCCTACACATACCCATCATATCACCACTTTTTGGCCCATCATGATCCTACACATACCCCCACATTTGCTGGTTTTATTGTATTGAGGCATAATTGATTATAAATCATTGTAAACATTGCAAGAAATATGAAATGATATACTTCTTAATATAAATGTGATACATTTTGATCAAGTAATGTGTATCTAAAATATATCTCTATGTGAATAACTCTTTATTTTATGATTTGTGTTTATATTTTGGTCTATATGTAGTGTTGGTTCATACTTGTGCTCTCAATTATCCTTGAAAATCTTAACTCTATTCCCTAATGGATAGGGACCATTTAAGATGGTGAAGTATGAAAAACCATTCATTTTCATAAATCATTCCTTGTTCCTTGCTAGAGTAGAAGTACATTAGGTTATTTACTATTTCATGATTAAGTGGTAATAGTTATGCCAAATCCTTAGCGAGTTATAGTTGATAAACTATTAAGATATTGTGCTAGAGGTTTCCAATTTGTATTAATGTATGTAAAGCATAATGGGTTTCATATGAAGTGATATAAATTGACTTTTGTTATTTGATAAATTTTCAAAAAAGAAATCTTAAAGGAGGTTCTTACAAGTTTTAGTTTGCAAAAGCTTAGTGAAAATCTTCTAAGAACTTCACATGTGTAGGATACTTTTTCTTTAAAATCGAAGTGAGTTTATCTCATTTTCTTTAATTTTACTGTAATAATCTCAATTATCACCCTTGTAGGACTAAAATAGCCCAAAATTAAGAAGGTATACCCTAGCTTAAGGTTTCATCTTAAACTATCCCTTTCTTGGACTAAAATAGCCCAAAATTAAGAAGGTATACCCTAGCTTAAGGTTTCATCTTAAACTATCCCTTTCTTGATCAAGAGCTTCATTTCCTTAGTCCTTTATTGGTGTCCCTTAAATGTAGGAATTGAGTCTACACTCTAGGGTTAGTGTAAATATAGTTTATATCATTAAAAATTGGTGTCATTTTTGGGGATTTTAATCTTGGTTCTATTCTTTCTTGTGACATTTCATGTGAAGACTCTGCTAAAAGGTTTTCTTCATGTGTTGATGTGGTGAGTATTCTACATTCATATCTTACTTTCCCATTACTACAACCAAACATATACTATCATTTAAAAATGCATATTCAAAGAGAGCACTAAAGAATTTAAGGTATGTATTTATTCTTCCTTTCTCTTTATGGACAACACCTATTACTTGTAAGATCTTGAGTTGTGTAGGTGCAAGAATTTATCTTTCAAGGATATGTTGAACTTATATAAGATATTTTTGGCATGCAAATATTCTTCCACATCTCCTAATTAGTTTTTATCTATTTCTCCTAACCTATGGTACATTGATGAATATGAGGGTCATGGACAAATACATAAAGTTCAGCAAATTTAAGTAGATGTTACAATACAGTTAACTATTTATTCTCATAAAAAAATTATAACACAAGTTCAATATGATTACCTAACTAATTTATCTTAACAAAAAAATAAAACTTTTTAAAAATTAGTTAAAATAGTTGTAATTTTTTCTTAATTAATTAACATAAATATACAAATAATTTGAATGAAATAAATCCTACATTTATAAAAAATGACTCATAAAAAATGTTTACTAAATATTCAAAGTCATGTTACAATGATTAAAATTTCATTAATATATAATAAAAATATGGAATGATTCATCAAACACATTTTAAAAACCTTTTATATTTTACATTTTTAAAAACAAAAACAATCTTATCTGATTTTTATATTATATATAAGGAGGAGTTTTTTAATAGTGATTTGTTTAGTACAATCTTTTACATAATGAAGTGATATATAAAGATTAATTAAGATAATATTATTAGTTTTTCAATTTAATTTGACAATTAATCTAGATAACAATTACAAATTTATTTTGATTAATACAAATATTTAATCATTTTAATATAATAAAATAGAAAATTACTGTTAAATGCTTGACCATTAACCATTAAAAATGAATAATGTTTTAGGTACAGTAGTAATTCTTATCTTGACCGCTCCATTCAAATTGAAGACATACAAGTGTAGAAGATTATCTTGATGCCGCCTACGACAATAGAAAGAACGTGAAACACATATTAAACATACAAACATTTAGCTTTTAGTCTGTGTCGGATTTGTTTGCTGGTTCGCTTCACCGTCATGACAACTAGAATGGGACCACCCATGTTGAAAATGGAGGTTTTCAAATACAATTCTTAATAGTGATGTCAACAACACGGCAAGATCTTTGAAACTCTGAAATTCTGAATGCAAAGACCAATTCAGCAGTTAGACATTCTAACATACAACTCGTAAGTCATTGCAGTATGAAGAGAATGGATAATTCAATATTAAAGCATTCTACCATACAAATATCAAGTCACCCCAGTCCAAAACAAGATCAATAATTAGTCCATTCAAAAAATATCTTTTCCTAAGAAAGATTTCATTGCCACGCCATGCGTAGCATAGATATATTCATTTCCAGAAGATGTCACTGACAATCTTTTAGTATAAATATGCAGCACGGCCATTACTCTTGACATCAAGACAACATAGCATATAAGCAAGAGAAAGCAGAGCTTTGTGTATGTTTTCAATCAATCTATGATATTGCTACTTTTTACAGTATTTTTTCATATGAATAATTTTGTAGGCCTTCACATTTACTTGAGTTTTCTGCACTAAAATAGATTTATAGATTACTTATAACATTCCTCTGAGTTTGCAGTCATGTATGATACTGAGATTAAGATTATTATTTTGTTGATGCAGAAGATGGCTTTGAACAAAGTAAGCATAGTGGTGTTAGTTGGTCTAGTGTTTGTGATGGGCAACGTTGGAGTAATGGCAGATCCAACCTGTAGTCCTTCTGGAAACTTTTGGTGCAACGATGGACGATGCTGCAGCATCTACAACTGGTGTGGAAGTGGCATGACAGTGTTTTTCAAATTTTATGTATAATATCCTCATTCATGCAATCATAAAAGGATGCAAGTATACACATATAAAATACATGTTGAACAATATATTTTTATTTGCAAATAACGAAGTTGTCATTATTTAAATATTCAACAGAAAACTATTAAATAGTTAAACTAATTTATTGTGATTCGCATTTGGGTATTCATTTTTTTAATCAGAAATATAAAGTTTTCCTTTTAAGTTAATAATTTAGATTTTCATTTTATATTCGATATTTGTTGTTTTTGGTAACAAAAGTAGGGGAAAGGGCCTTTGAATCCAACCAGAGAGTAGAACGAGGCCTAGAGGCCACCAAAACAAACCTAGAAAAACAACAGGGGCCAAAAAGCCGACCACCACCCTGTAGCAAGTCCAACACCTACTAACACAAAACAACATAAACTACAAGCCAACAAAGAACAACATCCTTAAAGACAAAACCAAAACAAACTTTATGAAGGGCATGTAGGCCCATAAAGAGCATCGAGCAAAAAGCCAAAAAACTACAGACTACCAGACCCAATTACTCCTTCGAAAAGCAGATAAGGTTCCATTCATTCTCGAGTTGTCCATCACCCCACTGAACTATTCCACTGAACTAGCCACTCCTTCATCTAATTGCTCCTCCATGGCCTGAGAGGCTTGTTGATTCCAATAGCCTTTCCTAGCCTTAGTCACCCTACTCACCACCCCAAAGATGTCCTTTTGCATTAATGCCCAAAGTAATTACCATTAACATGTTAAAGGCCATGTCCATCTTGTCCACTTTCTGCTAGAGCTCATGGATTTGAGAAGCATAGGGCTCCAGGGGTCTAACATCATCTTGCATCACCCCACTCATTTTCGCCATAGGCTGAACATCCATCCCCTTCGTGAAATCCCTAACCACCTCCTCAATTTCACTTTCAATATTCTAAAGCCGTTCCTCTTCCTCATCCTCCAAATCTTCGACCACTAGTTGGTCATCACCAACCATTTCTTCATCTTGTTCACTGCTTGTTGAATCATCCGAGAGATCTTCACCCAACACAACTGACAACTCCTTTTTGCTCAAATTAATTAGAGGCGGAGTTTCCTCTTTAGGGTCATACCGAGGCTCTTCAAAGCAAAGTTTCTTCCTTTTAGCTGATTGGCCAGCAAGCGTATCTGACTGCCTCTCACCCCTCCCACTACTAGAATCATCCAAATTTCCATTCTCCTCCTTGTCTCTAATTTCAATGGTGACTTTTTTGGTAGTTTTTGGATCAAGACTATCACAAGCTTTCCTTTTAGTGCCAAAGTTAACTAGGGGATTAACACTTGAGCCTCTTTTCCTTTCTATTTGAGAGTAGTAGGGTTTCCCTTGGTATTAAGGCCCTTCATAAAATATTGTTTAAAACTGGAAGGAACACTAGGGGGGATTTTTTGTGGGTCTCATATAGGAGGGACCCTCACTAGAAGAAATAGCTAGAGAAGGGTCAGGGAGGGGTTCCACATGAGAAATAGGGGCAACAAAACCAATAGGGACACTGCCAGAAGGTCTTGATAGGGGGCTAATAGTAGCACCATAATTATAAAGACACTGGATCAAACCATGGTGGAGAGGGGGTGAGGCGCACTTAGCTTTACATTATTTTAAAGACGAAAACATAAAGAAAGGTAAGTTATTTTTCTCATTCCTATGTATATGACATAGAAAGGGAAAATGGTACCCATGGATAGTGGTGAAGCACCCTTCGAAAGTGAAATACTTCATGATATGAACACTAACAACTCCATAAGGAACCAGGAGGTTTTCTCTCTCATAGTGAAATGATAGGAAAAGGGGGTCTATCAAAATGAATTAACAACATGATAGACCACACCTTTTCACTTTGTATTTCATTCAATTGTTGATAGATGAATATAAAAAAAAAACCTAACTAATATAATAGTAAAAAGGTAGGTTTGAAGATGGTAAAATGATGTGTACCTATTGCCAAAAGTGCTTTTTTGGGCCTCACTGAGGACTCATTCGCCCAGTGGTGAATGGGTCCCTACTAGGGTTCTAGAAAATCAATTTATGGGTCCTATTCTTCAATGCATTCACTCCCAGATCCTAGGTGTTTAGCTCCCGAAAGTTATAAATAAATTATGTGGAAGAATTTTCATGATCTTGCAAGAAAGATGACAACTTTTACAACTTTTGTTTTCCACTTGATCTTCAACCTAAAACCTGCAATCACACATGAAAAAGGATATTTTTTTTTATTGTTAGGGAATAGGGGTTTGCCTTGGTCAAACCCCATTTTTGTAATTAAACCTTTAATTGAAACAATAAATTATAAAAGGAAAGATGAATGAACAATGTAATGGTACACCTGACCAATCCTCAATTGAACCTTGGAGTGTAAATCAACAATCTTGCATGAAGTGGCCTCAAATAATGTAGATCTTGATCACAATACCTTGAATATGCTTGAATTGGATCTTCAATGCTACATCAACATATTAGCTCAACAACTTGCATGATGCCTTATGCCTTTGACATGATGAAATGGATCTTTGATTGCTGCAATAAACTCTAATGATCTACCCTTGAATTCCTTCTTGAATGCTCTCGAATTCTCTATAATGCTCTTGTGAACTCTTATGCTGCTTACATAAAAAATATTAAGTGAAACATGGTGAAATAGCCTTGTATTTATACATAACTTACTCTTAATTCCATAAATTCAAATAACACTAGCCGACATCAAATCTAGGATTTGAAATCATTAAAATATCACCAAAAGCATATCCCAAAGGCGAGTGTCCTAAGTTAGTGAGGACCCATTTTCCATAGGATGAATGGGTCCTAGCATACCTAACTAGGACACATTTGGGGGATGTGAAATGCCATGTAAAAAGGGGGTCCTAGAGCCTAGTGAGGACCCATTCACCAGGTGGCGAATTAGTCCTAGGTCACTATCCTAGGACACATTCCTTGCAAAATTAAGTATTGTGTAATTTCATTTAAAAGTGTCAGGGTTTACCCCTCAAAAAATGCAATAAATTAGGCTTGGATTTGAATTAAAGGGGTCAATTAAGCTCAAATTATCCTCAATTAATTAATAAAGCCCTAGATTAGTGTGAAAGTGTAAAGAAACAATTTACAACACCATAAATAAGGCACCATTAAGTCCATTTTATTGAAATTATCCTAAACTTAATGTGAAGGTGTAAAAAAATTTACCAAACCGTAGATTTTTGGGTAGGGCTTATAGGATACTCTTGCGCTCTTAGGATGTTTCACCTAAAAGGAGAGAGATAAACCCTACTCAAAAGATCTAGCTAGGTTCACTCAAATTATGCAATGTATGATGTTATTTAGACTAAATAGAATGAACTAAGTGCAATTGAATGATATATTTGACTGATTATGTGTGCAAAACCTAAGTTTTATGCAATGTTGGAAAACACAATGTGATATGCAAACATGAACTAAGTATGAACAAATACAAAATAGAAAGGAAGAAGATTGATTCAAAGTACACCTGGGTAGTGAATGGTGAATCTAGAATATTCTGAATGTTGATTGAGATCATTGAAAATCACCAGTGGGACTCATTCACCAGTAATGGTGAGTCAGTCCTGCTTCTGATGAAAATTGTCAGAAACTGGTTTTTGTGTGTCGGGATTTGGAATTTGCCAAAATTTGGATTTCCAACCTTAAGGTGGGACTCATTTGCCACTAATGATGAATCAATCCTCTCCCAAAATTCTGAGAAATCAAGGGACAATTCTGTAGCACTAGATCTGAGGTTGATTTCTTGTTGGGTTGACGAAGTTAATTCTATAGAAAACAAACATAATGTCTTCTCCAAGCTTGAAATAAGATTGATTTGACTTGAAGCACTTTGTTGACTTGTTGACCACCTTTCAACACCTTTCAGCACCTAATTGCTTGTTGATTCTGTATACACAAGTCTGCAAATACACATGCAAGAGGGGGAAAATGGTTGAGGGTTAGAGAATAGGGGTTTTCCTTGGTCAAACCCCACTTTGGTAATCAAACCCTTAATGAAATAATGAAATCTAAGAGAATGATAAAAAAATAACATACAAATGCTATCAACTTACCAAACCCTTGTTGGGTTGGGGCCCTAGCTCGGTTGGCTAAATCTTTCCTATTGCAGGAGGTTGGTCACGAGGTCTAGTCTCCCCCACCCCCATGGTACTAGAGGGCGTGTCGTACCAACATCGCCGGTCATGTTAAAAAGTTTACCAGGCACACTGTAGTTTATAGGGGGTCATGCTACCTGATTCCTGCAGTCTAAAAAATAAAAAAAAATAAAAAAAATTACCAAACCCTTGTTAAAGAAAATCTAAAGTTATGTCAATGGATGATCCAAAATGCTTGATTGATGCTTGATTAGATGATGCAAAGTGTTTGAATGCTTGAATTAATGAACTTGATGAATGCTTGAATGAATGGGGGTTAAAATGGATGTAAAAACACTTATTTATACACACTTGTGCCTTATTAACCCGATGGTACCTCATCACAAGCTGACATAAGGTGATTTTAAATAAAAACCCGAAAGAAAATTTGAAATATTTTGAATTTGGAGCCAAGAGGGACTCATTCGCCACCCATGGCGAATGGGTCCCACCTGGGACTTGTAAGTGGGTGTTGGGAATTATTTTGCATTTAATGTTATTTGTTGGGTTTACATTCAAAAAAACACTTAATTAAGCCTGATAAGGGCATAAAGGGGTCAAATAAAGCATAAGAAAGGTGTAAATAGTGAAATTATTCCTAGAAAAGCATGAAATCTTGTTACAAGACTTTACAACACTTCAAAATAGGATTTGATTAGGGATAAAAAGGTGATTTTTAGGTGAATTGTAATGAATAGAGTCTAGAAAAGTGTAGAAATATTTCACAACACTTAACAACACCTTCACAAGATGCCATAATTTGAATTTTAAGAACCTAAATGTGAATGTTCAAGCCACATTGCAACATTAAATCAAAGCAAAATGGACCAAGAATCATGAAAAAAGGCCTAAAAGACCATGAAAATGACAAGGGGCCATTTTTCTATGGTGCATTTAGCCCCCATTTTAGTGAGAGGATGAACTTGCTTCAAACTCATACTAAAGTATCCATGAACATCGAGAGAGAGGTCTCAACACACTTACATTTGCAAGATGGAATGAAAACGATGAAGAGGGATGATCAAGCCCCTAGGATGAAGATCCCATGGTATACTAAGCATAAGAACAAAGGAACACACATGTGAAAGGGAAATTGAATTGAGCTTCGATTGTCTGTCCAACTAGTTGTGGATTAGATCTAGGCTATTTGTAAGAAAAAGAGAATGCATACTCACTCTAGGGTGATAGAACTCATGGTGGTCCACCAGGTGAGAAGGCCAAAAAAGGTAAAGTACATACGCTAGTTGGTATGCACTTACAAACACAAAGGTGGCTATGGGGAAAGGAATGACACAGAATGGGCTTCCCGCTCAACCATATCAAAGTTATACCTCCTGATAACTTTAACAAGGTGCCACAAAGGAGAATGTTGGTTTGTGCTTCATGAGACAAGCAAAGCTTCATATGCTTAGAAATCATGAACAAAGAGCAAGGTACCATAGGCATGCAAGTTGTGTTATGCAAGGTGGAAAAAATGTAAAGTGTAAAATGTAAAAATGCAAAAATGTAAAATGTAAAAGTGTAAAAGGGAAAAGATGTTCAAAGGAGTCTTGTTAAATTTATGCGAGGTCTATCACTTAGGGAATGTTGTGTCTAATGTCTCCAAGAGAGGACCAATCAAATAATAAAATATCCACAACTTAGGGGATGCAGTGCGTCGCATCAGGCCACCAAGCGGAATTTAATATGCTAAGATAGATCACACTTATGAAGGGCATCACAACCAATGTCATCCACAAAGTGACAAATGCATCATATTAAACAACAAGGCTGCACTAAGAACTGAGAATTGAAATGAATTAAGGTAATGTATTCCTCCCACTTTAAAGGAATTTCTACGCACTGTTCTATGAGCAATTACTTTAAAGTAGCAAAGGAAAGGAAAAATAAGACATGAGAGCCAACTCGGAAAGCTCTATACCAAGTCATATGTTTCTGAGTAAGGCTACTTCATGTAAATGAAAAAAAGAAAAAAAAAGAAAGGGAGGTTTCCCCTCAAAAAGGAACACACCAAAAACACAAGGGATATATGGATTTGGGGTCAGTATGTTTGTTGCTACAATGTTTTGATTAAAGAGCTCAGAATTGTCATCATTCCCCAAAACACATAGAACTAGAAGAATGACACAAAGAGAGGGAAAAAAAAGAAAAAAAAAAGTTTGTTTTGGGTCAACATGGAAGAGACATTTCGGTCTCAATGCTTTGCATCATCCCCAAAAGGAGAAACACAAGAAAAAAGAAAATGAAATGAAAAGGAAAATATTTTGGGTCAACATGAAGGAGACATTTTAGTCGCAATGCCTTGCGTCATCCCCAAAAAGAAAACACAAGCAAAAATGAAAGAGAAAAAGGACCTTTTGGTTCAACATGGAAGAGACATAGGGTGTCTCAATGCTTTACGTCATCCCCAAAAGGAAAACACAAAACAAAAGTGAAAAATACAATGCATGACATATAGAAGAATAAAGGTACAAATAGAGGAAGTGTACAAAGAGAGATCAAATGCATGAGACGAGGGAACACAATATGCACATACAATAAAAGAAAAAGGAAAATGCAAATGAGAAATTAAAATGAAAATAAAAAACTAGGAATGCAAATGCAATTCAGCCATCTAACAAGTCATCCACCTCCCAATCATGCTCAGTATATTGTGAGGGTGGTTGTCTATCCAAAGGAAGAATTGCAAGTGCTAAACTAGGAGATGTACCGGGTTCCTCACTTGATTGAGAAGATTTATCATTTAAGCTCATGGTAGATGAGAATAAAGAGTTTAGATTGTTATGCACTTCTTCATCTATTTTTGTGATCTACTCATTATCATCATCATCAAGATTGATTACAATGAGAGGACAAAGGGTTATTTCCAAAGAGGGATATATTAAAAGTTGTGGCTATTGGATTGGTTCATTTTGTTGTGAGGGATGGACTTTACTATCTTGTGGTGGGTTAAGAGGAAGAGGGTGATCATCTATTGCATCTGTCAAAGGCGGAGGTTGGTTTTCTTTATTTTCTTCCATTCAAGATTGACGAGCAAGGAAACAATGACAACATCTATGTTCCCTAGCACCGTGGTTTCATTTAATTTAATTTTGAATTTGTTGAGGTATAAGAGTAGGTTGATCTATCATAGGTTCCTTTTCTTCTAAAGGGGGAAGAACAAAAGAAACTAAAGAAGATGGGTCAATCACTTTCTCTTTAGCTTTATACTCTTTTTTAATGCGAAGAGGCATGATGGGATTGGTTTCACTTTCTCTTAGTCATTTGAACGATGGAGAGGAAGTGTCTACAATAGGTTGTTCATGAGGTTGTATTCTTTGTTCAATGTTGGACTCAGGTTGAAGCATGGTTTCATCTAGGATAGGAGGAGTGGAAGTGGATGGGGACATGTTACGAAGAGACAACTCAGCTATTCGTTTGGCTTTGAACTTTTGATAGGCTATGAAAAAGAAATATTTATGGGGGGTGATGGGTTCCATAGGTTCAGGCCAAAAGGATTCTAAGGAGAGATTACCTTTAGACGATAATGGATTAAAGCCATTATGGTGTATGGTAAATATTTCATTGCCATGTGGAAACTTCAAACATTTGTGAACAACTGAGGCGACCGCTTTCATCGAGTGGAGCCAAGGATGAACCAGTCATAGACAAAATTGATTCAATTGTGGAATAACTGAAAAATGTTACCTCCAAATTTTTAGGTCCTATTTGTAAGGGGAATATGATCGATCCGATTGCAGGGAACGCAAAACTAGTATGAGTCTTAATCCATGCAGTTGGTTTATTATAATCATCTTGATAGAATTCATGTAATACTAAAAAATCTTCTATGATCACATTCTCGCCACAAGAGGGATCTATTAATATCCCATTAGTGGGTTTATTATAGATTCAGCCAGTTATGTAAAGAGGACCATCATGAAGTTTTTCAACTATATATTTGAAAGGAAAAGTGATATCACTTGAGTTTTGTTGGTTGGGCCCTTATGAGGGATAAGGTCTATTGCACCCACAAGTTCATCCATAGGATTGACTTAGGTAACATTTGGAGTTATATCATGTTATTCATTAGTTGTATCAAAATTCATCACATCATTGTTTGAAGGTTCACTAGCCTTGACAAATGAAAAATTGTGTTTAGGCATGGGGTTGGTGAAAATTTGTAAATTATGGTTAGGGGGTGCAATGGATTTATTGCCTTGATCATTGACACCTGCAATGGACAAATGGCCCGAATCAATGAGGTCTTGAACTAAATGTTTGAGACGTTTACATTATTTGGTGTCATAGCCATTTTAGTGATGAAAATTATAATAAGAATTAGGTTTAAAGGTGGGTGGTAAGGTTTTGGTGGTATCAAGTGGTTTGACGATAGGCAAGGTGATCATTTGTTGTTGGAGTAATTGGTTCATTGTATTATGGAGGGTATCAGGTAAGGGAGTAAATTGTCTCTTTGGGTCCCTATAGGTATAAGGCACCGTTGCTTTAACAACTACTACTTGACTTTGAATAGGTAGGTTTGTGGTTGAGGAGGCAGATTGAACTGTAAAAAGCATCTATTCGGTTTTCTAAAGTTTTGCGTGTTGTTTTGATTGGTTTGTTCAGATTTCTAAGCTCGGTTAGAAGTGGACTTAGAATCACGACTTGAAACCGAGTTATGATATTCACAAAGGGTGGTGCATAAAAGCATAACAAAGGAAATTTCATCATAGTTAACTTATCCTGAAAGTGGGTGTGCAATTTTTTGATAAACGTCTTTTGCAAATGTGAGTCGAGAATTTTGACATCAACTTGAGTATATAACGGCTAATAACAAAAAATAAAGTCAGTTACTTTTTCATCATCATTTTTTCTACAACACATTAAATCAGACATTGTCTTTCTAGGGGTCATATGAACTTGGAAGTGACTTATGAAGGCATCCAAAAGTTCATTGAATGATCGGATTGAATGATTGGGTAAGTTTGAAAACAACTCCAATGCAGTGTCCTTCAAGGTCCTAGGAAAAAGTTTGGCTAACAGCTTATCATCAAGGACAAAGTCTCTACACAAGGTTGTATACAAATTGACATGATTATTAGGGTCTCCTTTACCTCCATATTTCTCAAACCTAGGTATTTCAATCCCTTGTCGCATTGGGGTTCTTAAGATAGCTAACGATAAGGGGCTACTATGAACATGATATGTGGGTGGAGCATTTTGGCTTTGGCTAATAGTGGAATTTTTTTGTTGCATGGATGAAATAGTGTTAAAGAGTTGTGTAATGATGGGATCGGTGTAATTGGTATGAGGTAGAAGGGAAATTGGCGATGGAGTGTATGTAATGTTAGGGGAAGTGAAAGGAATACTAAGAGGGGTGAAGGTGGTAGAGGGGACTTGCAATTCCACAATAGAACTAGGAATGCTAGTTGGAATTGTGAAAGAAGGAGCCACATGACCGACCTGTTACATAGTTGTTGTAACCTGAGGAGTGGTATAAGTTGGTATGGATGCTATGGTTGAGGGGAGGAATGTGAGGTCCTCCTTGGCTTGCAACTATGTTTGCTGATTGGCAATTAGAGGAAGCGTGTTTATTGTAAATCTCAAAAATTATTTTCATAACTTGTAAGCCATCATCACTTTCAATCAATCGATGAAGGTTTTCTATGGCTGGTATGGTAGTGGTGGAAATTTTTTCAAGGGACAAGTCCTGTTGTTAGTGTGCAAAATCCTCATGAATACTAATGACTTTTTCTTGCAAGATGGAATTGTTTTGTGTGTCAAAATTCATTGGATGGAAAGGTGAGGGCATAGAAGTGGTATTGTCCATGACTAATGCACCATTTTCCATACTAGGAGTAAGAGCTCTTGAGATCCCAAGGTCCACAAGGAAAGTGCTATCACGGAAAGCCATGAGTCTAGAACTTCGTCTCACCAAAGTATTATCAATGGGGCACAAAAAACTCATACAAGTACCACAAAAGATGGGGTGAATGCAAATGCAAGGTAATCTAGGAACTTGCAAAATGCAAATAACATAAATTTTGCAAACTGAAACAAAGAACTAACAATACAGAACAAAAATGCAAGAAAATGCCAAAAAAATGCCTAAAAATGTAGTATGAAATGTGTAGGTGAATTGATTTTCCCAGGGTGGTGAATGAGTCCAACTGTGAGATTTTTTTATGATTCTCAAAATATTTAAAGTGATTCTAATGCTTTTCATATGCCAATTAAGGATTCAGATGTCGATTTTTAGTTTTTTCAATGATATGCAATGCAAAAATGATATCTAAATGAGTCTTTCACTAATTCAATTTGAGAAACCCTAGGATGCAAAAACAAGACAATACCCTAATTGAATGTTGATGCAAATAAAGTTTAGGATGCAATATGATATGAAAATTAGAAATTTAAAGTGCTCAAATGTCAAGTTCACCAAAATGAACCATTGATTTTTGTGTAGGGCTTATAGGCTACTCTTGGGCTCTTAGAATGTTTCAACTAAAAGGAGATAGATAAACCCTACTCAAAAAATCTATCTAGGTTCACTCAAATTATGCAATGTATGATGTTATTTAGACTAAATGGAATGAAATAAGTGTAATTGAATGATCTATTTGACTGATTATGTATGCAAAACCTAAGTTTTATGCAATGTTGGAAAACACAATGTGATATGCAAACATGAACTAAGTATGAACAAATGCAAAATAGAAAGGAAGAAGACTAATTCAGAGTGCACTTGGGTAGAGAATGCAGAATCTAGAATATTTTGAATGCTGACCGAGATCATTGAAAATCACTAGTGGGACTGATAAGCCACTGATGGTGAATCAGTTATGCTTCTGATGAAAACTGTCAGAAACTGGTTTATGAGTGTTGAGATCTGAAATCTAAAAAAATATGGATTTGCAGCCTTAAGGTGGGACTCATTCACCACTAATGGAAAAATAGTCTTCTCCCAAAATTTTGAGAAATCAAGGGACAATTCTGTAGCACCTGATCTGAGGTTGACTGCTTGTTAGGTTGATGAAGTTAATTTGTAGAAAATGGACAAAATGTCTTCTCCAAGCTTGAAATGAGGTTGATATGACTTGAAGCACTTTGTTGACTTGTTGACCACCTTTCAAAACCTAATTGCTTGTCAATTTTGCATACACAAGTCTACAAATACACATGCAAGAGGGGGAAAATGTTTGAGGGTTAGAGAATAGCAGTTTGCCTTGGTCAAACCCAACTTAGGTAGTCAAACCCTTAATGAAATAATGAAATGCAAGAGAATGATAAACAAGTAACATGCAAATTTTATCAAATTACAAAACCCTTGTTGAAGAAAATTTGTAGTTATGTTATTGGCTCATCCAAAATGCTTGATTGATGGTTGATTAGATGATGCAAAGTGCTTGAATGCTTGAATTAATGAGCTTGATGAATGCTTGAATGAATGGGGGTTAAAATGGATGTAAAGACACGTATTTATACACACTTGTGCCTTAGTAACCTGATGATACCTCATCACGAGCCGACATGAGGTGATTTTAAATAAAAACCCGAAAGAAAATTTGAAATATTTTGAATTTGGAGCAAAGAGGGACTCATTCACCACCTATGGCGAATGGGTCCCACCTTGGACTTGTAAGCGGGTGTCAGAAATTATCTTGCATTTAATGTTGTTTGTTGGGTTTACATTCAAAAAAACACTTAATTAAGCCTTATACGGGCATAAAGGGTCAAATTTAAAGCATAAGAAAGGTGTAAATAGTGAAATTATGCCTAGAAAAGCATGAAATATTGTTACAAGACTTTACAACACTTCAAAATAGGACTTGATTAGGGATAAAAAATTGATTTTTAGGTTAATTGTAATGAATAGAGTCTAGAAAAGTGTAGAAATGTTTTACAACACTTCACAAAACCTTCACAAGATGCCATAATTTGAATTTTAAGGACCTAAATGTGAATCTTCAAGCCACATTGCAACATTAAATCAGAGAAAAATGGACCAAGCATCATGAAGAATGGCCTAAAAGACCATGAAAATGACAAGGGACCATTTTTCTACGTTGCAATTATAACACTAAATTAAGACTTAATTAACTAAATTAAAACTTAATTAACTAAATTAAGGCATAATTAAGCTCATTTTTATAGTAATTATTCCCAAATTAAGGAAGGAAAAGGGATAGTTTTTCTGTTACTACACATAGCCATTTTGAATTATAACAGTTTCTCATCACATTCTAGAAAGCTGTCAATGAACCTCTAATAATTTCCATTACTTATTTTGGACACTCTTAGGCCATTGTACAAAAGACATGTCATGGTCGCAATCAACTTGGGGGACACTTCAAACCTTGTACTTCCAATCTGAACTCTATCCTCTCTCTAAGAATTGTAAAACTTAGCAGTAATGTTGTCATTATAACCATGCATTTCCATAAAGAATGGTGTCATACCAACCTCCTTGAAGAGCTTCCATAGCTCAACATTCTTCTGTAAAGGAACACATGATAATGGCTCAAACATTTTCCTAGGATCCCCCATTGAGTTAAGTCATGGTGGTGGAAGAAAGAAAAATTACCTTACTCAATAGTCAAATTAGTGGGTGAAAAAATAATAAAAGAAGCAATAATATAGTTGATGACCCAGTTTGGAAGAAAGATAATGGACAAGACCTCTGCAAGCAGGGTGCAATCATCACATAGTTTCTAGAAAGGTCTAGTATGAGCCATGAAGTAAGTTGGAGCATGGATAAAATTCCACCAAATTTTAGCATCCCAATTCATAAACCCACAATCTGTGTGAGAGTAGATGCTACAATCAATAATGATGAAAAGTGTGAATCAATAGAAGCCCATAATTTGATTGAAAGGATGTCTAAAAGATTATGGATTAGGAAACACATGGGGCCAAAATGAAGAGTAGATGTTAGGATTATTTGTCATGATTGAATTATGTCTTGAATCCTTGGCTTCAGCGGAGAGAGGATCTCTTGTCATGTCATTCATCCTTCCCTTGAAAATCACATCCTTGAAAAAACAATCCATCTCAAGGAAGAAATAAATTAGAGTATAAGTCCATAAAGGGCTTATCAAAACATACTAACTAGAAAAATCCCAAGGCATAAGATACTTTCAAATTAAATCCCCCGTCATGTCAACTCATGGAAATGGCAGTGCAAAGTCATAAAGGTGTATGAGGTAATGAAATGTGCCAAGGCTGATATCATCCACCCCACATCAAAGTCATCCTTCCTACCACAATTATTACACCTCACCCCCTTAGTTAGATCCAGAAAATCCTGCCAAGTATAGCAAAAAGCCTCTGACACCCAAACCACCTGACTTGCCACCAAACCGCCACCATATGCACTTTTATCTTTCTAAGCAAAATGTGACCTTTTGCTACATGTCATCTTGAGAATGTTGGAATTCAAATTTAATTTTGAAATTAGGTGCATCTATCTTTCACAACAAATCATACAATAGATGTTACAATTCAATTTTGAAATCAAAATGGAACGAGACCAACAACCTGACCATAGCAATAGAGAGACCCACATTTAACAAGGCATACAACAATATCATTGAAGGTTAAAAGGAGCCCCACCCATCTAGTCATTAGCTAGCCAATCCTTGATATGAGTCAGAATATTCTCAAATCTCAAAAATTTCCAATGGGTAGATGAGAGCCCCATGTTGGAGATTGCATCAATAGAGATATTCCCTTCTCTGAAGATATGGGAAACTGAAACATTCATCATAGAAGAGATCACCCATTTAGAGTCCAAAATAAGACTATTGATGTTCCAAAGGGGCACAAATAAGTTGTTTAGACAATCCACAATAAATTTTAAATCACCCTCAACCAAGACACGATCAAAACCCAAATATTTTAGCCTCTTAATTCCTCTCCAAGTATACACTAATTCCACTTTGACACTGGTATCTATACCTATACATAATGCATAGGCATAAATATATTTCCCATTATGGTCTCTAATCAACCCACCAGCCACCAGCATACCAGGATTTCCTTTAGAACATCTATCAAAATTTAGTTAACCTATCCCTCTAGGGGGCCTCCAAATGGTAATTTTCCTTCTGTAAATATTGTTCCAGTTGATCTTGGTTAGGTCTGTTGAAAATGGAGGTAATTATGTAGCTTTAAAAATTTAGTTACACTTTCTTTATGGATGATTATCTATTTAAATTCATTTTACCATTTGTAGAAGTAGACAAAAGATTGTAGAAGAATAAGACCAAAATATCATCCACAAAGAAATTGTAACAAAGGACACTTAATTATATCTATAGTATAAAAGTTTTACAAAGTATTAAGCTACATAATTACCTCCATTTTCAACATTTGGTATTAGAGCTAACGGTTGGGGTAGAGTTTGGGACACTTTTCTCTTAAAAGTTTGAAGGTTTTTTGGCTGTAGTGGGAGATTTTACTATTGTTTTATTGCTGATTTTGGAAAATAATTTTGTTACAATGAGTTTTAATTCTTGTTTAGATATTGAAAGGTTCAATGGATCTAATTATGAGATGTGGAAACTAAAAATGGAGGATCTCCTTGAAGAGATAGATTAGTGGTTAGCTGTTGGTAATGAGACAAAGTCATCTACAACAATGTCAGATTAGGATTGGGCTAAGCTTGATAAGAAGGAAAGCGGGACCATAAGATTATGTCTTGTTGATGTTTCTCTCTTGAATGTTTCAGATGAAACTACCACATATAAGTTGTGGAAGAGAAAAGGTGATATCTATCAAACCAAAAGTCTTACTAATAAGTTGCATCTGAAAAGAAAAAAAAATGTATTCTTTAAAGATGAAAGATGGTGATTCTATTGCAAATAATTTTAATTCTTTTAATTTGATTCTAATTCAATTAGAATCTATAGATGTAAAGCTAAAATATGAAGATAAATGCATTTTGTTACTTTGTTCTTTACTAGAATCTTGGGAAAATCTAATTGTTGCTATTAGTGGTAGTGGTGTAGATCTCTAGATGGAAAATATAATTCCTACTCTCCTATCAGAGGTGATGAGGAGGAAGTCTAAAACAGAAATCCAAGATGCCTTGTTTGTAAAAGGTAGGCCTAAGAAATAGGAACCTAAGGGAGACAAGGAAGGGAAGGGTAAGTCTGAAGGATGGAGTAAGGTAAAGTGTTGAAATTATGGGAAACTAGGACATGTGAAGAAGGATGTAAAAACAAGAAAAAGAGTTTTGATTCTTCTACAAAGGAATCCTCAGATGACAGTAATCATGCATTGATCATTTCATGTAAAAATGTTAGTGATTCCTCTTTGCTTGATGTTAAAGAGTGGTCTTCATGAAGATGATGATAGTCATGATTCCATGTTTAGCTCGTACCATGGTTCAGTGGGAGTTATTGGTAATGACGTGGATGCATCATTGGTAAGGTTATCTTCATGTGATTGGGGATATTTTTTTTCTTGGTTTAGAGTGGTTGATATTATGTGATGGTGTCCTCTTGATGCATGTTTAGAGTTTGGCATGGTACTTGTTCTCTTGAGACTAGGATGTTTATGTATGTTATGATGCATGTGATCTCCTTAGAGGAGATGGTTAGATCATGGATGTCATGTTTATGTTACTGATTCATGATTGGAGCTTTGGAATTGATCTTGTGTGGTTCTCTTATGTATTGGGTACATTAATCATTTTATTGATTACTTCATGATAGTGTTATGTTGCATTTGGAGTTTGGCATGGATTGGTTGGTTACAGGTCCTCATGGATACTTGGAGAAATAGGTGAATCTTGAGTTCTCTTATGGTAAGAGATATATGTTGGAATGGTTACTGGTAAGAAAATATTTTTCAACAGTAAAGATTGATAAGCCTACACCTTGGTTGGACGTGAGTTCAACACACTCGATGGTTTCACATGCCTCCAAAGAGGTAGTTTGGTACAAAGACTTGGGAAATGTATTGGTTTTAATTACAAGTTAAACTTGAATGTGATAGTCAGAGTGCTATTTGTTTAGCCAAAAATCCTATGTATCATGCTCGTACTAAGCATGTTGATGTTCAGTATCACTTTGTGCAAGAAATGTTTGAGAGTGGGAAGGTATTAATTGAGAAAGTTGACACTTTGATTAATGTTGCAAATTATCTTATGAAACTAGTTCCTACAAATAAGTTCTCTTGGTTTTGACTATTAATCATTTTCTTGGAGCTTCATGATTATGTAGGTTGCATTTGAATTTGGCATGGATTGATTAGTTGGTGAAGGAAGGCCATTGGCCTTGAGTCATGTACTTGATTTATAATAATGATTTCTTGTTTAGAATAATTGAAATGTATAATGTCAAGTGGCAAAATGTTGGGAATAGGATGCTATTTAATTGCAATCCTAAATATATTTCATGTATCTCCTAATTCCTTGGAAAGTGTTCCCCAACACTAGGATTAGAAAGAGATTAAATTTGAATGAAATGAAGATGTAAATTGAAATTTTTAATTAATTCTAAATGATAGGAACATGTGGGGATGCCCAAGAAGAGATCCTACAAAATAGGAGCACATGGGGAACCCACATGGAAGGTGGAACTCACCTTGAGTTAAGTTAACTGTTTGTAGAAAGATAACACTTCAATAATGCATGTAAAGATCCTACAAGTTAGAGATTGATGTTTACATGCATGAAGTTTAGTTTAGTTTAGTTCAATATCCGTTTACTTCACTTCAGTTTAGTTTAGTTATGGTTTAGTTATCTTTAGTTACAGGTAGTTAGTTTCAGTTGAATGCTAGTTGAATTCAATTGACTTGGAATGCATGACTAATAACTTGAGTTTCATGAGAGATAATAGGTGATACATTCAATTAAGTGGGGATGATCAATCATGCATGATATTTGCATGAATGGTGGAGCGATATGTTTCAGTTAACAGAGATTGACTTGAACCCACCTTGGGCACCCAAGTTGGCATCTTGGAGTTAACACTTTTGCATGATAAGATATTTTATAAGGTTGAGTTAAGTGGGCCCATTCTTGGGCCCCACCTTTGAGGAGGAGCTTACAGTATATCTTTGTAATCAACATTGAGTTAGGAATTCAATTTTTGACACCCAAATTGATGAAGGACTTGGTTTGACATTTTTTTTCACAAAAGAACTCTACTTGAAAAGAATAGGCGTAGGTTTTGTGAGATAAGCTTTGTGCTTTGTAATTGTAAACTCTTTGGAGTTTACAAGGCTCATTATTGTCTATAAATTGCAGCAAGTTGAAGAGAGTTCTATCAGAGTTTATTGCATGTTGTGAAGAAGAATTGTTGAAGGAAAAAGAAGCATCTCAAGAAAGGATTGATAAAGAATTATTGTATTCTTGTTCTAAGGTTAAATAATACAAGCACTATTAATTCTAGTGGTGGAGATTTTTCCTGAAAGGGTTTCACCACAGTATATGTTGTGTCACTTCTATCTTTTGGTCTTATTCTTCTACAATATTTTGTCTACTTATACAAATGGTAAAATTAATCTAAACAAATAATCATCTACAAAGAAATTGTAACAAAGAACACGTAATTAGATCTACAGTATAATAGTTTTACAAAGTATTAAGCTACATAATTATCTCCATTTTCAACAAGATCTAGGTTAAGCCCCAACTGTTGTTTAATTCTGATATCCTTATAATTAGGCACAGAGTTATAGAATCCAAAATATTTCAAGTTTATATTCTAAACCAAATGCTACTTCTTTCTATAAAAAACCTCAACATTGCTCCTCTTTTTTCCCCTAAAGATTTGGTTATTACATTCCTTCAACAAGTGCCAACAAACCATAGGAGGGACATGATACCAAAGCTCCTTGATAATTGTATAAGAGAAAGGGAAAAAATCCACTAGCTCACTAGGTCCTTCAAGTCATGAGGAAACATCCAATCTAAAAGAAGGGTATGTGCAGGATCATCATGGGAAAAATAGGCCCTTAAGTGGCAAAAAATTTAGAAAAACCGGAGTTAGGAAACATGACATAAAAATTTGAATAAGTTATCTATATTATTTCAAAAATATGTAAGAATATAATCTGCATCAAATTGAATGTAGTTTCTAAACTACTAGGTTTATTTTAAAAAAAAATCTATTTGGTGAAAATTTGAAATTTCAATGTAGTAGTACTTAAATTTCAGGGAAAAAATAAGTAGGTGTCTGTCTGACCACCCTAACCACAATAAAATGATAATATTTTTTTATAGTATTTTAGATATAAGTAGACGACTCATGTCCCTATGTGATGCATACTTTTTTGTAATATTTTTCCAAGTAAATAATTAATTATGAATTTTTTATTACAAATTTTCAAAAATATAAAAAATCGTATGTCTGACCACCTTACCTTGGTCAAAACTTCATGAAATTCATTTTTTATTTTTTAATCCTATAGTATGTGAAGCATAGAATGTGACGCATATTTTGGATTCAAAAAATGTGATATCGTTTGAAAGCTATAGATGTTTTTCAATCAACCTATCAATCAAGAATTTAGTTGTAATTCAAATAGAAAATGAATAATAATTATTTATTAAATTCAAAGTAAACTATAATTTATATATTGGTGGAAAGTTGAGAATCTCCTTTAAAAACCATTTTTATTTCATAAAGTTTGGGTAAAAAAAGTCGTCAGCCACATACCCTACACATACCCATCATATAGCCACTTTTTGGCCCATCATGATCCTGCACATACCCAGAAGGTTTTGTAGGGTCAAGGACCAAACTCCCCAAGAAAAGGGATAGTGAACATGTGGATGGTTAATAAAATCTTAAGCATAAGGGGAAATAATACGTTTGTTCAGAAATTGGAATCCCTTTTATTAACAACATCAATGTTTAAGATTCTACCATGTAATGCAACCCATAAAAAACAATTGACTTTAGGAATTAGTTTGGAGAACTAGATTACAGACCAACTAAAGTTTTGGTCCACAATAGTAGCAGTAGCTAATAGGTTGTAAGTAGATCTCACCGAAAAGGATTTAGAGGGGTTTTCACACCAAATCCAGTCATCGACACCGCCTTGAATAACAAGACAAGTCTCCTAAAATATAGTTGAGAAAATTTAGGATACTAGAACTGGGAAGCACAGTACTACCTCTACTCAATCTTAGATTCTTAACATATTTTTCAATGTTTCTCCATTTGGGATTTTTAGAATCCCAATTGATATACCCATAGATAGAAGTCCCATAGAGAGATATAAGGTCTTATTTTATATGAAAAAGAATGACCACCGAGGAGATCTTGGGATCCATACCACACACTTCCTCTAAATAATTAATGGTGCTCCCATCACCCACTTTCCTTTTGACACATTGAAGCAAGAAGTTCCTAGTTTTTAGAATAAAAAACTTCTTGGGGGGTCATTTCCCATGTACTTAACACGTAGGGTCTAGGACTAGTATTTTCTTTACCTTGGATCAAAATCCATCCCATTTTTATCATCAAGGCCTTATTAAAATCTTTAAGTCTTCTTATCCCAAGTCCTCCATACTTTTTAGGAGCACAGGCTTTCTCCTAGCTAACAAAGGAAATTATGGATTTCTCTTCAATGCCTAACCAAAGAAAGGCCCTTTAGATTTGTTTGATTTTCCTTATGCTTGGAACAACAATTTTTTTTTCTTTCCCCTTCTTGATATGGGAATAATTAATGATAAATTGGACTTGATATCACCTTGATCTAGTGTTGGGAGGTGTTTTACACATCCACATTAGATCTTGGGCCCTTTTTAAGCTAAATTAACTTAACTTTTCCCTAATTTAATGCTGTAAAATGTATTTATTTACATCTTCACATTGAATTTAGGAGACTTTTAAACTAAGGTGGACCTAATCTAGTGTTTGTAATGTGTTTTACACATTCATATGGGATTTAGGGCCCTTCTAAGCTAAATAGACCAAATTTTTCCTTAATTTAGTGTTGTAAAGTGTATTTATTTACACTTTCACATTGAATTTTGGGCCTTACTGCATTTATGACCTTTATATAATCATTAATAGGCCCCTATGACCCCATATTATGCATCCAAAGAAATATTTCAATCAAAAACCTGACAATATCAACATATAAGCTTAATTTATTTACTCCCTGACACTTTAGTTGGAAAATAGCCCCTGTGGGACCCATTCACTACTATGAGTGAATGAGTCCCATCCAGGTAGGACTCATTCACCTAGCTTGGAAAATGAGTCTCATTTGAGTTATTTTTGAGGTTTGAGCGGGAAAAATGGGTTTTAAGTTTAAATTTCTCCTATTTTGGCCTTTGGGATCAAGTTAATAGTCATTTGAGTGGATTTCATATATAAAAAAGATTTCAAATCCTCATTTCACATATGAAACATAAGCATTCATGTTATCAATTCAAGCACTCAAGGATTAAGCATTCCAAGTCTTTACAAGACCATCAAGATAGCATTCAAGATCATTTCTAAGGCATTTGAGGGAAGAATTCTCCATCAAGTATTACAACAATCTAAAATCCATGATCATGTCAAGCATATCAAGCATAAAACATGTTATTGAGCTAGTGTTATGATGTAGCATTGAGGATCCAAGATCAAGCATTGTTCTATTCCTATTGTCAAAGATCAAGATCTACATCCTTCATGGCCATTTCATGTTAAGTTGCATATTTACAAGACATCATCTAAAAGGAATCATTCAAGGTATCATTGTCCATGATTCAAGCTCTTTATTTCATGTTTCATACCTTCATTTCATTGTCTCATCATTTAGTTTAATTACCTACAAGGGGTTTGACCAAGACAAACCCCTATTCCCTAATAATCAACACTTTTGCTCTCTTTCTTTGTGTAATTCTAGATTTAGGTGCTTTGAAGACTTGAAGATCATTGAAGATTAGGTTACAGGCTTGTTGGATTTCTATCCCCATTTGTATGGTCATAATCTTCACTAAAAGGTCATCTACAACCCTGAAATTGGAGTTTCAAATCTAGAAACCTAGAGGAGTAGATTGAGCAGACTGAGAGGTGTAGATCAAAACTTTGAAGTTCCAGAAAATACAAACTAGAATCATTTTCCACAAGTGGCGAATGAGTCCCACTGTAGGTGTTTTTTAGAGATTTTTGGAAATTTGGATACCCATTTTCCCAAAACTTATTTTTGTACAAAAATTTAGAATTGGTACTAATTCGCCCAGAATGGTGAATGAGTCCCACTAGGTCAAAAGTCATAATTTCTAGAATTTTAGAGCTCCTTCCAGTCACTTCCATATTTCCAAGTGCACACTATTCATCTCTCTACCTTTCTATTCTATTTTTTTGCATTTTTAAGCCATTTTATAGGTCATTGCATTAAATTAGGGTTTTGCATTACATCTTGCATTTCATTATCTTTTCCAAGTCTAAACTTGGTGGTGAACCCTTCATTATATCATTTTCAATCCCTAGGACAACCCTCTTGCAAGATATCTTTCTCTTTTTGCATTGGGATCTCTAGGGTTATCCTTGAGTGGAACATCTTTGAAAGTGGGTGGAAATACATCATCATTCCCCCATTTTTGTAGGTTCCATTTTGGTGAACTTGCATTTAGGACATCATAATTATGATTTGAAGCATATTTTCATCCTATATTTAGCTTGCATTAACATTGTATTAAGGTTTTCATTGGTTAATTAGCATTCTAGTGTTTCAAATCTTGCATTAGTGAAAGCTCATTTAGCTTGCATTTTTGCACTTAATTTCATTGAAAATAATTGAAAATATGCATTTGCATCTTGGATATAGATCATAAAACACAAAAATCCTAAAAATCAACAAAAAAATTCTGTAAATTTTGAAGAAAATCCCTGTTGGGATTCATTCACCACCTTGGGTGAATTAGTCCCAGTCCAAATTCTTAATTGCATTTTATAGAGTTAAATTTCTTGTTTTAAAGCTTTTGTTTTCTATTATTTCTTTCCTATTTCAGTTTTCCTGCTTTTTGTTACATTAAAATAATTAGAAGCAGCATAATTTACATTCATTGCAATTGTGGATAGAATTAGATTCTTACATTTTTCTTTCTCAACATTAGTTCATAGTTCAATTAGATCATATTACATTTGGAATTCATTAGAAAATAAAAACAAAAAACAAAAAATATCAAAAGAAACAAACAAAAAATGGTTAACCTTGTAGACAACATATCATTCAAACCCTTTAGTAGTGATGAATTTGACATGTTAGATGAATCCCTTGATGACTTCACATCTCCTATATCATCCATTAAATTTTTGATACAAGAGGATGCAAGCATCAACAATCATGATAATCATAATTGTTCTTCTCCGGATATCTCTCCTATTGGCACTGACGAAGGTATCTTGTTGGAAGAAGATACAATCATTGAAAATCATGAAAGTCTTGTTTGTCTTCCTCCCACTTGGAAATATATTATGACACAGGAAGATGAGATTATGGCCACTACTTTACCTACTCTCTATTCATCTCCCAAAATCTCCCCTACTTGTGAAAACGCTTTAGTGAATAAGGATACAATCGTGAATGATCATGACAAACACATTTATGTGGAGGATATATTGGTATTAAGAGATCCAATAATTGAGAGCTATGACAATCCTAGCTCTCCTACTTGGAAAGACATTATAGGACACAAGGATGTAAATGTAGATAATCATGACAATCAAACCTTTCCTTCTCCTAATATCTTCTCTAGACATGAAGAAGATAGTTTAGTGTTAGAAGATATCCTTATTGAGACTCATGGGAATCTTATTCCTCCCTTCCTAATGCCCCTACCATTTGGGAACACCTATTTGAACAAAAAATTCCAATCATTGGTAGCCATGAAAATCATAGTTATCCTTCTCTTGATGCCTCCCCTATGTGTGATGAAGCTACTTTACAACATCTAACCTTAGAATGTGATGAACCTCTTGCTTGTTACATTCCTAAAAGATCTCCTACTAGTTTAGATATTATGGCACAAGAGAATGAGACTTTAGAGAAAAAGGATTAAATTATGGACAAGAATCAAATTTCCCCCTCTCCTAATATCACTCCTATTGGTGAAGAAGATATTATGGTGTTACAAGATCTAATTGATGAGAATCATGAGGAAAACATTATTGAACATAAAAATGCCATCATTGACATGCAAAAAATTCTAACAATTTATAACCTACTTAATTGTGATGAAGTTATTTTAGAAGAACCCACCTTTGAATGCCATGAACATTTAGTTTTTCACTCTTCTAAAAACTCTCCTACTAGGGAAGGTATCATGGTGCAAGAAAATGACAACATTGACACACTTATTTCAAAAACTAGTAATATGGTTTCCTTAGATGAAGATGATGAAGTGAGATTAGAATCCTCTTCTCTAAGAGATCATGAAATTAAGGATAAGTCCTTTGACATTATGAACACTAGATATCCCTTAACATCAACCACACATGTAGAACCCATACAAGAGACAAAAAAAAAAAAGGCAAATTGAAGAAGTCACAAAGTTATTGGAAGATGCTTCAAAAAACTTTGATTTCATATCTATATTCATGGGAGAATACAAGATCATCACAAAAGAGTCTAAAAATGGAAAAGCGAAACTGGTAATGGAAATACAAAATTCAAAAGAAATTTCTTTAAAGTGGGGGCATACATTGGCATTATTCTTTTGAATTTCATGTTTCATTATGTAATCTTCTTATTTCATGTGATTTGTCTTTCACTTTGTGGTGACATTGTGTGTGATTTCCTTCAAGAGTGTGATCTCTCTTAGCATATTATATTCCTCTTAGTGGCTTGATGTGACACACTGCATCTCCTAAGTTGAGAATCTTCTATTCTTTGATTGGTGCTCTCTTGGAGACATTAGGCACAATGTTCCCTAAGTTAAGACCTTACATGAACTAAGAAAAAATCCTTTGAACATACTTTACACTATTATTTATTTACAAATTTTTCATGAGTTTCAAGCATACAAATATTTTCTTGCCTCATGAAGCTTAAAGTTCACTATTGTGTGGCACCTTATTAAAGCTATCAAGAGGTATAGCTTTGGTATGGTTGTACATATGAGAGAAAAACTTAAGTGTGAATTTCCAATAGCCACTTGCTTGTCCGTGTGAGCGCATACCGACCACATGTGCATTTTTTTTACTTGCAGCTCACCTAGTGGACGACCTGAAGTTCCAGTAGCCCTTGTGAGTGTGCATTTGGTTTGCATAGTGGAAATTGTGTTCTACTTGCAAAAATTCTTGGGGAAACAACCTAGGTTTGATCTAAAATGTGCAGGACAAATGATCGAAGCTTGATCCACCCCTTTTGTTTTTGTTTTTGTTTTTTTTTTAAATTTTCTTCTTCTTTACATCTTTGGAAGTGTATGCATGTTTCTCATTATTTCTCCTTTTACCACTTTTCATGTGCATTATTTTATGCCTATATCTTGATAGTAGGGGCTTATGCAACCCTCTTGGTCATTGTCATCTTATCTTACTAGCATTGGCACATTGGGACCCCTCTTGATGCATATTTTATCTACTTTAGTGTGAGTCTGGAGAAAGCTCCTCCTCTCACTAAAGTGGGGTCTAAATGCAGTGTAGGAAAATGTGTCCCTTTCCATTTGCACACTTATTTGGGACCTTGGGAACTAAATGGACTTAATTGTGCCTTATTTAGGGTGTTGTAATGTATTTTCCTACACTTTCACACTAATCTAAGGTTTTATTAATTAATGGGGCTTCTTTATGCCTAATTTCTCCTAATTTTGCATCCATAGACACTCAAACCTCATTGTAGTATCTCTTGGTTCTTAATAGTCTCTTGCTTCTATAGATTTTTTCTTGTTGAATAATATTGCATATATTGTTTGCAGATCTCTTGTGTGGAAGGTGTATTTATTTCTTGTTTGATCTTGTGGCTCGTGGTTTTATGTTTTTTTCACAATTCTAACATATTTCATCTACTTTAGTGTGATTTTGAAGAATGTTCCTCCTCTCACTAAAGTGGGGGCTAAATGTAGTGTAGGAAAATGTATCCCTTTACATTTGCACACTTTTTTTGGCCCTTGTGAACTAAATAGACTCAATTGTCCCTTATTTAGGGTGTTGTAAAGTGTTTTTCTACACTTTCACACTAATCTAGGGTTTTATTAATTAACGGGGCTTCTTTATGCCTAATTTGGCCTTATTTTGCATCTACAAGCCTTAATTAATTAATCTTTCTGAGGATAATCCTGACATATATCAAGTGACCTATCAAAATTTAATGATTTTAGATTGTATGGCCTAGATTTAGTGATTTGGGACTCATACGCCACCTTGGTTTCAGGGCACTGATATAAAATTAACATTAATCTAAGCATTTCTTGAAAAATGTATCCCAAGCTTAGCCTAATGGGACTCATACACTCCAATTGGCCATATGAGTCCCACTTACCTTAGACCTAAATTAAATTCAAATTCTTGGAAGAATTTTATTCTGCTAGATTTGTTGTCGGCTTGTAGTATTGTAATTTCAAGAAATTTGGTGTAAACAAGTGGGTATGTGCAAGATCATCATGGAAAAAATAGACCCTTAAGTGGCAATGAAAATTTAGAAAAATCACAGTTAGGCAAATTGATGTAAAAATTTGAATAAGTTATCTTTATTATTTAAAAAATACGTAAGAATAGAATTTGTGGAAAATTGTATGTAGTTTCTAAACAAGTAGGTTTATTTTTCTTAAAAAAAATCTATTTGGTGAAAAATTGAAATTTCAATGCAGTAGTACTTAAATTTTAGGGAAAAAATAAGAAGTAGGTGTCTTTCTAACCACCCTAACCATAATAAAATGATAATATTTTTTTATAAGATTTTATATATAAGTAGAGGACTCATGTACGGATGTGATGCATATTTTTGTAATTTTTTCCAAGTAAATAATTAATTAATTTTTTATTACAACGCTTTAAAAATATAAAAATTTGTATGTCCGACCACCTTAACTTGGTCAAACTTCAAGAAATTCATTTTTTTAATCCTATAGTATGCGAGGCATATAAATATGACATGTTTTGATTCAAAAAATGTGATACTATTTGAAAGCTATAGATGTTTTTCAATCGGTATCAATCAGACTTTAGTCATAATTCTAATAGAAAATGAATAATAATTATTTATTAGATTCAAAGTAAAGTATAATTTATATTGGTGGAAAATTTGAGAAGCTCCTTTACAAACCCTTTTTCATTTCATCAATTTTGGGTAGAAAAAGTCATCATTTGACCACATGGGTGAAGTTTGGAAAAGCAAGGTAAGTTGTTAAACACATTTTTTGTGTTGACTTCTTAGGATTGGCAGGTCTGAACCAAAATTCAAAGCAAGCCTAAGGCTAATCCCTAGGCATTAAATATTGTGTTAGAAATATCCTATCCAAATTGGATATCTAATTTGAATCCGATATCTGATATTTCTTATATAGAGTTTAAAAAATGTTATACAATTTATAATATATGATTTAAAAATGCAATAAAGTTTATAATTTAATATATAATATACAAT